>SJYO01052474.1:85672338-85768600 GCA_006410555.1 Capra ibex | reverse complement strand
GACGTATGTCCAAAGAGTTCTCCGTCCAGTCCACCAGACTATAAGGTTAGAGAACTTCTTAAAAGGTGTCAAATAACACTAGGTGTGTCAGTTTCCGAAACCGTATCAATTATTTCGTCTTCATCTACAAAAAGACCTTGAGAGAACGAAAAAACTACTAGGTCGTCTACAACCGTTAAACTAGAGACCAAGGAGACGGAAAAGATTTTGGTCGAACTTGTAGACCTTCAAGTACCAAGTGTGTCACAACTTCGGACCGAACCTCTTAAAACTCGATGGTGAGTAATGTAGCGGTAACACACTCTACGTACGTTAACACACCATCAAACTCATAAGAAACCGTAACGGAAAGAAACCCTAACCTTACTTTTGACTGGAAAAGGTCAGGACACCGGTGACGACTCAAAAGGTTTAAAAGACCGTATAACTCACGTCGTGAAAGTGTGGTAGTAGAAAGTCCTAAACTTTGTCGAGTTGACCTTAAGGTAGTGGAGGTGATCGAAACAAGTATCACTACGAAGGATTCCGGGTGAACTGAAGCGTAAGGTCCTACAGACCGAGATCCACCCACTAGTGTGGTAGTATCAATAGAGGCAGTAATTAAAAAAAAAAAACATATTAAGAAGACACATAAGAACAGTAGAGGAGAATTATAAAAGACGAAGACAATCCAGCTATGGTGAAGACCGGAAATAAACGGGTAGAAACGTACTTTACAAGTGAACCATAGAGATTAAAAGAACTTCTCTCGAGATCAGAAAGGGTAAAATAACGAAAGGAGAGAAAGAAACGTGACTAGTGACTTTTTCCGAAAGAATAGAGAGGAACGATAAGAAACCTTAAGACGTAAGTTTACCCATATAGAAAGTAGAAGAGGAAACAAAAAGTGAAGAGAAGAAAAGTGTCTATAAACATTCCGGAGGAGTCTGTCGGTAAAACGCAAAAACGTAAACAAAAAGAACCCCTACTAGAACGAGGGACAGAGGACATGTTACAGTGGTTGGAGACAGGTATCAAGTAGTCCGTGAGAAAGATAGTCTAGATCAGGGTATTTAGATAAAGGGTGAAGGTGACATATTGACATTCCCTAAACTAATTCTAGTATGGATTTACCAGATCACCAAAAGGGATGAAAGGAGTTAAATTCAGACTTAAACCGTTATTCCTCAAGTACTAGACTCGGTGTCAGTCGAGGACCAGAACAAAAACAACTGACATATCTCGAAAAGGTAGAAACCGACGTTTCTTATATTAGTTAGACTAAAACCGCAACTGGTAGACCACTACAGGTACACATCTTAGAAGAGAACACAACAACCTTCTCCCACAAACGACATTGGTCATGCAAGAGAACCGTTTTGAGATACTCGGAAACGGGACGAAGTAAGACATGAGGTTCCTGTTTAAACGGACAATGAGGTCCATACAGAACTGAAGGATGAAAACGTAAGGTCAGGGGATATTACTTTTTATATAGAAAAAACCCCCACAATCAAGATTTCCAGAACATCAAGAAGTATCTTGATAAGTTACAGTCGAAGAAGTCGTAATGACCAGCTCCGTATCTGAACTTAATGGTACTATAACTTACCCAACTAAACCTTTACTTGTCTCTAGTAAGACAACAAAAACTCTAACGTAGGTTCATGACATAAAACCTGAGAAAACAACTGATACTACCGATGAGGTAAAGAAGATTCCCTAAGGACGGGTGTTATCATCTATATTACCAGTAGACTCAATTTAAGTGGACAAGGTCAGGTAAAACCAAGTGACTAAGGATTTTACGACTGCAAGTGAGAACGGTGGAGGACAAACTGGTGAAGGTTAAACGAAACTAAGTACCTGGACTGTAAGGTCCAAGGATATGTTATAACGAGAAATGTCGTAGCCTGGAACGAAGGTATGGTACGGGATATCACTCTTCATTGACTCGATAGACTTAAAGAGTTTATACGACCACCGAATAGGTTCTTCTCCCTCCACACACACACACACACACACACACACACACACACACATGTATAAAAGAAATGGGTAAGTAGGTAGTCACCCGTGAAGTCAACGAAGGTATAGAACCGATGACATTTATTACGGTGTCACTTATATCCCTACGTATATAATCACAAAAATTTAAAGTTTAACAACAAAAGTAAAAGAAGTCTATTCTACTCTTTGTTCTTTACGAATATCCTAGATCATTGTTCATAGGGGGTCATCCCGTTTCTGGTCTGGAGGATTTATAATGAAGTCATTTCATCAGGACGAAATACGGTAGATGTTAATTTGTGAGAACGACAAAAATAAAGGTGGCTATAAATTAAACTGGATGAACGATAATAGATAGTAAAGTGGTACTATATTTCGGAACTCTCGTTTTGGTTACAATAAAATTAAAAAACGGTATACGTTTGAAGAGGTGTCACATATGATGAATATCATTTGTTACTTATTTACAAAAATTCACACTTCATACTACCTTTTCACTACCACAAATTGCTCACGAACAATCACGATAAAATTATAAAAACAAAACAGGATCGTGATATTTAGGTTCTTTCACATATGATTACGTTTACATTAAAAAACCTGACTTATACAAAACCTTCTAAAAAAAACGAAAAAATTTTATGTTTAAATAAATAAAATTAACCTCCACTTCTAGAAAAATTTACAAAGTTAAATTAGATAATTTTTGATAAAAGGTCTTAAAATTACTCGGTCTTGAACTCTATAACGGTTTTATGTGTGACTTCGTTTCCGTAATTTTTCAGCTCAGTTCATATTGTGATTTCCCTTTTCAAATACCACTAGATACGAAAACGTGTTGAGGAACGAGTAAACGGTCCTGGGATTGGGACGTTGAACTATACGAGGCAGACGGGTACTGAGGAAAGACGAAGGGGGAAACCCTTTGACACCCCAGAGTCTCCACCACGACGGGTAGGTACAGAACGACAATAAGTCTCCCCAAGTGACGAGACCCACAGACCCGGTGTGTCGGTCTTAAACTAAATATTTCAAATAAAGTTCACGTTGTCTTATCGTCAAGTAATGACTCTCCGAATCTCTTCAAACTATCCGTAAGAGACATTTAATACTAATTAGTAAATTAGTGTCGTAGGAACTACTTAAGACCCTACCGGAGTACTTCCTTATCTACTTGTGAGACCAAATTCTTGGTTTGACTTAGGCAGACTCCGACTTAAGAAGTAAAGTCTACCTCTTATTCCAACTAAAGACGGTCAAGGTTTTTCATATACACTTATAGACAGATCCCTCATACTGTAAAGTGACCGTAATGTCCGACTTTTAGGTCCTTCATTTTTTATTATTATTACGAAACATGTTGGTTCTAGTACGATCGAGATCTCGGGGGTAAAAAGTTTATCTCTTTTTTAATTCAACTTGATCATGTGAAACTAAGAAATAAGTTTAAGTTGAGTAATAAAGTAGGTGACAGGTTAAATTTAAGATGAAGAGGGACTAAAGAAGGGGAAGACTTCGACAAAGAGAAAGAGAAAAAGGATCACGACGAAAATGTAATATCCAAAAGACCCAGAACATTCCTCCTTCTACTAACGAGTGTTTTAACTGAGGTCTCATCGTTCTATTCCACGTAGAAACCGTACATTTCGACGACGGTATCAATGATCGACAGGACTGTAAAAACCAACTCGTCCGGTAACATTTCAATTATTGTATAAGACGGTTCGTCTGATCTGAAACTGAATAAACTCAGTGATATCTAGTGACGTCTAAAATAACGATACATACCCCGGAAAGACTACGGACATTTTTACACATTTGATTAATTGAATTTTTTTTTTTATTGACTCTACTCCGTAATTCGACGGAAGTTTTACTGAAGATTAGGAACAATTGAATTTATACAGTGAAAATTTGGTTATACAATCACATTTAAAATCCCCCACTCATTTACAAAACGTGATTCAGGTACACACAGTAAAAAAAAATTATCTTTTACCACACGCATTAAGAATAATATGTGACGGTTTAAATCCACGATTAATTGTGATAACGTCAGATGTCCTTACGTTTGTTCGGACTTATTCAATCAGTAGTTAAAGTTGTTGATTCTCTTCCATTCCTCAAGTCTTTTTCTTGAACCTCTGACAAGTCTCATATCTTAAAGTGTCCCTTGTCAAGTACGTGAACTTTGAGGGTAAAGTATTGTTAGAAGAGTGGTTACTCTTTGACTTCAGTAAAACCGTTCTGGTTGTGGGTTACTCGAATCCAAAATAACTTTTTTCACTGTACTCTAGGTAGTGACAGTCGTTCTTAGAATAATGTCTCTATAAATTTGTTCTTTGTGTCAGAACCTCTTACACGGGTATACATATACATCGTTTACGAACAGTTCACATAAGGGGATGAAAATCAAATATCCACTGTTTTATTCAGTATACTTTGTCAAAGTTGAAATCTTCTTAAATAACTTTGGTATTTTAGAATAAAAGTTTGTTAATGTGAGTTTTTAGTCTCTAAAAAATGTTATACTGAATACATTTCGATGGGTAAAAGAATTATGAATAATAAATAATCGTTAAATCTATATAAAATTATGTATTTCTTATTTTTTAATTTTCAAAGGGACGTTAGTAGGGTAAGATTTTTAATTTTTAAAAATGGACGTACGTATACTACAAAAGTCTATCGAGTCCATCATTTCTTGGGCGGACGTTACGCCCTCTGAGACCAAGTTAAGGACCCAACCCTTCTAGGGGACCTCTTCCCTATCCGTTGGGTGAGGTCATAAGAACGGACCTCTTAGGGGTACCTGTCTCCTAGAAGCACCCGATGTCAGGTATCCCAGTGTTTCTCAGTCTGTGTTGACTTGCTGATTCGTGTCGTGTCGTGTCGTATACTACAAAAGTCAACATTAATATCAAATACTTATGTAAACACAAGTTTAATTATTTTCATTTAAAAAGATTTATTCAGTATGTATTTTTAAAAAGACGAGTAAAGAAAAGTATTAAATTAATGTAAGGTAAGTCAATTTAAATAAAAAAGTTGAATCGTAAATGAGACATGGTACTTAATACCATGTCTCATTTACGGTTTAGATTGTTTTATCCATTTAAGGCGAAAAGATTAAAACTTATAAAATTATATAAAAATAATGATAATATTTATTGTTAATCAATTGAATACGTACGGGTTTTGTAAAAAGGAAGAATTCAAACTAATAAAAAGAATTTCTTAGAAGAACTTTTAATCACCTCAAATTTTTTAAAAATGATACAAGACTAATTGTTAAAGTGTTAAAACGACCACCATGTGATTAGTATTACCCTCCATAGTAATAATTTGAATATTGTAGAAAGTCTTTAAAATTGTAAAAAGTGGGTTCCAATCGTCAGAGTTACTCTATTTTGTCACTTTAGACCTTTGAAGAAGCATTGTCGACTAGTATCCTTCTATTTCAAATAAATACCCGTACCCCTCTTCGAGAAGTTACGACATTCAAAGACTAGGTACGGTCCCCTTTTATATTAACTCATATAACTTTCGAACACGAAAAACTATCGTATTATTTAAAAGGAAAAAACCATTATTTTAAGTGACGTTATTAACTAATTTCATTCTTTCGTCTCTATTCCTTTCCCTTTCCCTGCTTCGTCCTACTCTCTCTGTTCGGTCTCTTCCGCTGTCTCCTTTCCGTTATCTTTCTATTCTACCAACTTTTTCCTCAGTAAAAGACAATAATTCCCTCTCCGTCGCACTTTCCCTACTGTTACTTGTCACTGTCTTCCTTTCGTAGTGCTAAGGAAATGAGTAGTGGATCACGGGGTCATCAGTACGCCGATTCAGTGGAGTCAGCACAGGCTGAGACACGCTGGGGTATCCGTCGTCGGGTGGTCCGAGGGGGCAGGGACCCTAAGAGGTCCGTTCTTGTGACCTCACCCAACGGTAAAGGAAGAGGTTACGTCCTTTCACTTTTCACTTTCCCTTTAGCGAGTCAGGACAGGCTGGGAGACGCTGGGGTACATGACGTCGGAAGGTTCGAGGAGGTAGGTACCCCAAAAGGTCCGTTCTCATGACCTCACCCCACGGTAACGGAAGAGGGGTCATCAGTACCAGACACCAATTACTTGCATGAATTAAAATTAACCTCCTAATATACCTACACCCTCAACCTGACACTTCTTTCGACTCGTGGCTTCTTAACTACGAAAACTTGAAACCACAACCTCTTCTGAGAACTCTCAGGGAACCTGACGTTCCTCTAGGTTGGTCAGGTAAAATTTCCTTTAGACAGGACTTATAAGTAACCTTCCTGACTACAACTTCGACTTTGAAGTTATCAAGCCAGTGGACTACACTTCTCCTCGACTGAGTAAACTTTTCTGGAACTACGACCCTTTCTAACTTCCGTACTCTTCCCCTCCTGTCTCCTATTCTACCAACCTACCGTAGTGGTTGAGTTATCTGTACTCAAACTTATTTGAGACCCTCAACCACTACCTGTCCCTTCGGACCTCACGACGTCGGGTACCCCAGTCTTTCTCAGTCTGTGCTGACTCGTTGACTTGACTTGACTTAATTTAACTAATGAAATAACACAACACAACCAAAGATAGTACATAGTTGTACTTGGTACCGGATACAAATCTGGGACATTCAGAACTGACTCCTGGACCCTCTTCATCCTCCCAGAGGTCATTTCGGGACCGGTCCGACAGCCCATATGACTACGGGAGGTGTCCACTCTCGTCTTTCCGTGACTGAGAGGACCAATCTCTGTACACCCTTTCCGTCTTGTTTTAAGATGGTGTCGTCTTGAGGACCTTCACTCCCGTCCTACCATGACGGCGACGACGATTCAGAGAAGCCAGCAAAGGCTGAGAAACGTTAGGGTGCCTGACATCGGGTGGTCCGAAGAGACAGGTACCTCTAATAGGTCCGTTCTTAGGACTCACCCAACGGAGCAGGAGGAGGTCCTACCATGAGTCAAGTCAAGTCAAGTTGAGTCAGTGGGTCAGAATAGACTGAGAAACACTGGGGTACTTAGTGTCGTGTGGTCCGGAGGGACAGGTAGTGGTTGAGAGTCTCAAGTGATGTCCCTTCGTTTCCTATTGTTAGAACAACTACCGGGATTAAAGAATCTATTTAGATATAGGACCAGGTAAACCAAGAAATTACCGTCTTGTCCTCACAATGTTCTCGATCGTGTTCCGTACTCTTCGGAAACTTATATTCGGAAAGTTGACGTAAACTGTGGAAGGAAACGAAGACCAAAATTCCCGATAACCCTTTCATATCCGTTCTTGAACCATCCTAAATATACTTGAACCTACCTCTTCCTTTACCGTTGGGTGAGGTCACAAGAACGGACCTCTTAGGGTCCCTACCCCCTCGGACCACCCGACGGTAGATACCCCAGCGTGTCTCAGCCTGCGCTGACTTCGCTGAATCATCATCATCATATACTTGAATCTATCTAAGACAAAGTTAATAAACAGGATATAGACCCCTTAAAAATCGACGTTCAGGATATGTTACAGTTCTTAGGAATGGACTCATACGTACCTTATATTCTCTCCTCTTTTTCAATGTAGGTTCCGTATGTAACGAGTTAATACTTATCTCCGTAGAAGACCCTGTAGTTCTTTCTCAGTGAAC
Organism: Capra ibex; assembly: GCA_006410555.1. Classification (NCBI taxonomy): domain Eukaryota; kingdom Metazoa; phylum Chordata; class Mammalia; order Artiodactyla; family Bovidae; genus Capra; species Capra ibex. The sequence goes on along the minus strand of SJYO01052474.1, from coordinate 85,760,950 downwards.
TACTCGTAAATTATGACGTTAAGGTAAACGTCTCATTCAGAGAGAGATAACTTTAGTGTCTCCATCATAGTGTCTCGTCATTCCCTACAAAGAGTCAGTTCCCGAGTTCCCAGTGTCAATTCCCGACCCCCTATTCCCTTGTAAACATCCAATAAACTCTATTAAAGGTGGACATGTCATACAATGAGATCCCTTTCAACTCATGTCAACAGTCTCAAATTACGTCCTCCCCATCGTGGACGTAGATAGTTCTAAATTACTCTTACCAGTAGATTTTAAATATTTATAAAGTTAAACTCTCTAATTCCTATACCAACCTATGACCCGTGAAAAAAGAAGGTGTCTTGTGGAAGTAACTAGACTCGGTTCCCTAAAGAGAAACAGAAACAAAAGAAAATAATCTACCCTTATGAAAAAATCACAGGAAAAACAAATATTAAAGTTCACCCCACCCCCCTGTGGAACGATAAACTTGATGTCACCAAGTGTAAATAAAACCCAAGAAAGAGTAAAAATAAGATTTTGGAAAATTTTGACAAGAAGGGACACAACATCAAGTCGACTTCCCTGATATAGAGTGACATTAACAAAAAAAGTTTAATTAAGAGGTTCAAGTCCAAATTAAGGTAATTACTCTACGCTACTCTTTGGACGACAATGTATTCGGGGAGGAAAGTGAGAGCTCACAACAGTCTTCCATAAAAGATTAGATAGGACTTTTAGAGGATATTAAAGTAACAGAAAGACCGAATGAATTAACTTCAAAATAGGTTGGGTAAAAAATAACCTTTACAAAATCCATATAGAAAATTCTCTAAGACTAGATGAAAAGACCGGAAAGACAAAACGAACCAGTAACGAAAACTGGGTAGGACTCCAAATAAATAAATAAAGACAAAAACCTACTCGACCTAGAAGTAATGACGCACACCCGAAAGAGATCAACACTAACCTCTCTCCGTGACGAGAGACCAACCCTAAACCCGAAGAGGAACCTCTCCGAAGAGAACGATGCCTAGTCCCCGAGATCCACGCACCCGAAGCCATCTCTATCTTGGATTGTAGGGGACGTGACCGTCCGTTTAAGCATTGGTGACCTGGTGGTCGTTTCAGGGGAGACTCCAAATAACATTTCCTTTCCAAGAACATAGAGAAAGGTCCAGTCAGGTTAGTCGAAATAGTATGTCTTCGTTGGTCATACCGACACTAGTTGTGTACACGGTCAACTATATCCAACCTACCGGGTCCCAATATACATGGGTTTTCTTAAGATTTAAGAAGACACGTATAAGTGACCCAATAAATCTAAATAGTTTTAGAAAGTAATATTGAGAATTTAACTCGAACCTGGGTTCCGAATTTAAGATGTGACCAGTCTCGTGTTGAGTACTCGTACCGAGTACCCGTCCCGTCCAGGAATCTCCGTCGAGGTGACCCCCGAAAATCCTCTCAACAAACCCTTTTCATCTTCCTTTCTATGTGCTTTTCTCCTCTCTTCGGAGTTGGACTTTGTTTACCTAACACTCTATAAAAGGTCGTTTCTATCCATATAGGCACCAGTTGTCTCTTAATGTTAAGTCCTAGACTTTCGTATCGATCAGAGTACGTGAAGGGACGTGTCGTTCCCTCCTTCCTTTGCAAATACCCCCCTTTCTTCCACCCGTCCAAATCACTTGTCTCAGACACCGAACAGTAACCGACTCAGGGACGACCCTTTCTCTTCACCAGAGACAAGAAGGACAGCTAACCGGAGACAGATTCCCTTACTCCTAAGGGGAAAGTCAGAGGACTGAGATACACAAACTACAAAAACAAAAAATAAAAATGTCTCTTCTACATTTCATCCCTCTAGTCGTATCCTCCCTTCACCCCGTCAACCTACGTCCTTCCACTTCCCTTCTAAACTCCCTTTATACAAATTAAAAAAGAACAAATTCCAACAGTGTAACGAGTGATGGAAACCGGTGTGTGACAAAACCACTTTGTTAAAAATTAAGTCTTAACGTAAACCTCCGGAGACGTATTGTTAGTTCTTTATGATAGGTAACCCGATTGTTCCAGACTAAGGGAAGGAAAAGTTCAATGGAGAGTTTACTTGTTACACCGAGTTTAGGTTACAGGGGTTCACAGCTGTGACTTCCGGATCCAGGTGAACCGCTTACCCCAAGATACACCAAATCTTTCTCTCCGTGTTCTTAACCCCGTCATTTCTCTCCTGTCTATTCTTCGTCTCAAGTGGGTCCGTCTCTCCTCCTCAACTACTGTCCTGGGGACCGGTACCGTCGACAGTCAGCCTTGTACTACGAACTCGTGAAGGACAGAGTCCCGGCTGGGACTCCCACCCAGAGGAGGTTTGGGTCTGGGCCGTCCACCTTTTGGTTTCAAGACAGATTTAGGTTTCGGTCCGAAAGTCCTGTGTGTTAGTTCCGTCTTCGTCTTAGGGTAGGTCAAAATAAACTGGGTACCATTTCAAACAGGTTCACTTTGTCGTCAAGAGTATCCTTGGTTTTCGGGTGACCTACTACTGGGACGGAGTCTGTTGTTCGAATATCCCGGACACTGAGAGGCATACTGTTTGTTGTGAAAATCTGAGTCGGGTTATAGTTTTGTCTTTGTGGTTTCCGTCGTTTCGCCTTCCTTCCCCTTATGGGACTAAAGGAGTTCCTACGGTTTGTGTTTCCTTTGTCTATTGTTTTGGACCATGGTTTGATTCTTATTTCTCGACTCCGTGAGTTTCGTTTCTTGTGTCAAGTCTGAGAAACGACAGAAAGGTGCAGAAGGACCGGAACCGTTCGTCACTCGTCGCCCCGTTGTCCCCGGAGACACTATGGTGTAACCCAACTTCTGGTCCCAGATTTCACTACCCTTCACGTTTGACCTGGAATGACCTCGGAAGTAGTGATTGACACTTTTATTTACTTCTGGTTGGTTTACCTTTATTCAGCACCGATAAATAAGTCTCGAACAATCTCGTTCTCCCAGTCGATGGTAATAAACACAAAAGTATCTCTGTTTTTCCGTCGTCTCCTCACCCTTTCGAAATGTCACGTTTTTCCGAAATGTCACCTTTTTCCTTCGGCATAAACGGAGAGACACAACCAAGATTAATTTTTCAACCTTCACCCCGGTTTTTGATTTCTCCGATAGTCAATAGTTAGTATTCACTAGTGGGTCCCTGTCAGTAATCTCTTCAATCACAAATTGTAAGACCTCATAAATCGTTAGTCTGAAGACATTTCAGACTGAAAATCGTCCGACGAAAGACCCAACAAATAACATTTATTACCACAGCCAGAGGTTCCGTCCAACGACATACAACCTTCAGTATAAAAATACATACCAGACCAGGAACAGACATATTAGTCAGAGAGTACCCCATGTCTTTTAGTCAAAGTCGTCGATGGAAACAGGAATTAGGACTATTTCGAAAAGAGTGGAATTTATAAGTTTGATTCAGTAATGGTTTATGGAATGGTAAGGTACGTTTGGAGTTTTTTTAACTTTTAGATTTGATTATAAAGACTATGCACCGCTTCGTCGGTAACGAGTGAAAAGATTCTCTTTCGGAACGGACCTATGGTAGTACTCGACCACCCTCAATGTCACTGTCCGAACATATTTTTCAGAAAATTAAATAATCGACCGTTACTTTCTTGACTCTTTAGGTAGGACGTTTACCTTCCAACAAGTTTTAAAGGAATGAAAATACCTCCTTCTTCTTTTCTCGAGAAAGGGCTCAGAAAAGAATAAAAAACAAAGAGGAAGAGTTTGAAGTTCACGTTTAAGTTCAAACACATAAAGTGTATGACAGTTTACAGTTGTAGTCATTAGATATGTTCGGGGGGTGAGAACGGTAACCCGGAGAATTCCACTCATAATCGTAGGACAAGACAAACTAGTTATAGAAAGGGTTCTCTCAACAATTTATAAAACTCATAGTAAGATACACGTCGACAATTCGAATTCAAAAAAAAATTATTTCATGTAAAAATCACATATATATAAAAATAAAATGCATTTATTTTAATGTGTATTATCCTTGAAGCGAAGAATGATAAAAAAAAGTGATGTGTGTTATGAAACCTCTAGGTAGGTACGAGGACTCACCTGTAGATTAGGTAAAGAAGACAGTCTATCGTCTACGACAAGACAGGGAAACGACCGACAAAAGTGGACCCTGTGCACGGGTGGACCTACGTATCACTACAACTGACGCTCCAAGAGCGGGGACATGTTACATGTCGTACGTATACACGAGTCAGTACAGGCTAAGAAACCCTGAGACACCTAACATCGAAGATCCGAAGATCCAGGTACCCTAAGAAGTCTGTCCTTATGACCTCACGTAACAGTAAAGGGGAAGGTCCCCTAGAAGGACTGGGTCCCTAGCTTGGGTCCCGGAGGACTCAACGTCCGTCTAAGAAAAGGCGACTTGGTAGTCCCTTTTGGGGGAGTGGGGACATGAGAAGAGATTTCGTTACGGGACCTGACTCCACTCGGTACAACCAGACTCCTATACTCTAATATGTAGGAGAAGAGTGGAGGTCCAGTCGTGATGGTTGGTCACACTTCCGCATCCGAGGAGACTATTCTGGTTGACTTGAGACCGTGATACATGCGAGGTCCCGTGGGGTGTCTACTCCGACCACGAGGGGGAGAGGTCTTTGTACATAAAAGGGTCGGGGGAGTGAAAAGGTATGTCAAAAAGTTGTTTAGTAACGTACTCTTAGTTGTAAAGTTCCAGACGAAGGTCTCTTGGTGTGGTTTCTGTCCCTCACAAGATTGATATAGACGACGTGAAATGTACATATAGGTCCATCGAAAGTTGAGGAGTGGTTGTATTTGAAAGATTACTTATGTGGATGTTTGGACAAACTGTAAAATAAAAAACATACGTGAGAGCCCTCACCTTAAGAACTCAGTACGGTACACGATGTGAAATGTATTGATTCATGAAGGACGACCGAGATGACCATATTAAGGTATACAGAGATGTGGGTGAGACCTCCGAATTTCTGGGAAATTAATTACAACTTTTTAGACAAAACTATAGCCGGGGGTGGAAGACGGTAATTCTAATTACTGGTTTTATTCTTTAAAGTACGGAACTGGAACAAATAGATTAGTTGTTTAAATAACCAAGAATAAATTTAGTTTAATACACATGTACCATATACCCAAACTCATTATCGTACAAAAACAACTTAATACAGTCGCACCGTGGTGGAGTACATTTAAGGAGGACACGTATAAAAGGAAAGTTATAGAGGTAGGAATTGAGGGGTTTACTGGTCCCTTGACATAGTTACTACGAGTATACAAATTAAGTAAGTTTACTGTCAAAAATCTTCTGACTAAGATTCATGATAACCCGAGATCCCTTTGTTTTAAAATTATTTATATAGAATGAAGTAAACTGAGTAACCAACTCAGTCGTAAATTTAACCTTTATTTAGATTACTAAATCAAGTTTAATTGTTCCCCACACCAATTGGAGAACCTGTCGATTGGTTACTTTCAATTGGCTTCGTCTCACCACCAATACCGGAATATCAGGGGTGTAGTTCACCTCAGTCGTGTACCGAGTAAACCAGTCTAAGGAGACGAGAAAGATACCACTTTTGTCTTAATTTCAGAATCCCTCTCTTTCACTTGTAGGACGTCGCTGTTTTGAAGACTCTAATAAATACAAATCAAAGCACCAGGATTGATCAGGTGAAATCGCACTGTTACGTGAAATTGTGAAGTCACGATCGCTAAGTGTTGACGTAGTTAGTTCTATTGGGTCCGTGGGCAATTTGTAAAGTACTAACAAGTGACAAAAGGTTCGTTGGTGTTGGGAGTAAAAAAGGTAACAATCGAGTACAGTGCGAAGGTCGACCTCTGACGTATCTCAAGGAAGGGAAAAGTTAGGTCCAAAACGGGTTCAGTGTCAGTAAATAGACGTGGGGTAAGAAACTCAAAACCCACAACAATACTAATAAAGTTGAAGGAGGTGATACACACAATAGGAAAGGAACGTCTATTTAACAAGGTTACTATCGAGACAAAATAAATAACTTCATATCAACGAAATATCACAACACAATCAAAAACGACGTACCGTTTTTTAACCGATATATATATGTATATAGGAGAGAAAAGACCCAAAGGAAGGTTAAACCAGTAGTGTCTCGAAACTCATCTCAAGAGACACGATGTGTCGTCCAAGAGTAATCCATAGAGAACATATGTATAATCACATATTTACAGTCAGTGTTAAAGAGTCAAACAGGGTGGGGGATAAGGGGAGAGAAACAGGTGTGTAAACAAAAGATACGGACACAAAGATAAAGACGGAACATTTGTCTAAGTAGACATGGTAAAAATATCTAAGGTGTCTATACACAATTATATAACATAAACAAAAAGAGAAATACTGAATTAAGTGAGACATACCGTCTGAGATCCAGGTAGGTGCAGAGATGTTTACTAGGTTAAAGTAAGGAAAATACTAACTCATTTTAAGGTAATATATATACACTGTGTGAAAGAAACAGGAAAGGAGACAACTACCCGTGATACAACGAAGGTATAGGGCATAACACTTATCACGACACTCCTTCCCCACGTACACAGAAAAAAATTTAAATTTAAATAAATAAAATTAACCTCCGATTAATGAAATGTTATAACATGACCAAAAAGGTATGTAGTTGTACTTAGACGGTACCCACATGTGCACAAGGGGTAGGGCTTCGGGGGAAGGAGGAGGGAGGGGCATGGTAGGGAGACCCAGTAGGGTCACGTGGTTGGGACTGGTAAGCTACGTACACAGAAAAACTTAATACCAAAATAGGTGCATATACAGGGTCTATCACCCTAAGACACAGTATACCGTCAAGATAAAAATCACGGAGTTTCTTGGAAGTATGTACCAAGAGGTATCATCGACATAGTTAAATGTAAGGGGGGTTTTCACTTCCATACCCTTTTTTTCCCTCGGGAGAACGTTACTATCGAGAATTGAGACGGAGGTCCGAAATCCAATCGGGAAAGGTTTGACCCTCAATACAGTATCAACGAATCCTCAAAACTTTTTCATGTCCAAAAGACTATGAAGGGGATCTCTGAAACTGAACCGTACAGTACATCTCAAACCCCTAGACATATAAAACTTTTAATAAAGATGGGATAGACACCTACTGGAATGAGTGGTCGGATCATTCAAGTGGAAATGGGACACGGAACTCGGATTGTCTCGATTGTTGATGATAGGTCTGTTTAAAGGGGGTCACGGTGGGACCGGGGTCACTTAGGGGTTAAGGGTTTGTCTGTATTTCAGTAAAAGAAGGTGTTTATGAGTCAAGACGTTTTCTTGTTACGAGACCTTAGTATCCCCACGGTGTCAAACAAGTACCTACCTTCGGTCTGGGTTTTGAAGGAGGAACGAGGGTCAATTAAGTAGGAATACTCTTTTCGAGCTCAGTCGTTCTCGGACTTTGTTACATATCCTGTGATCATAAGTAGGGGAATTTCTTGTCACATAGGAGATATATAATAATCAATAAATGATAACAAGAATGATTTCTTCTCTAAAACCTAAGGTTTTATACTTGAATGTTCTTGGATCAATGTTCCGCAATCTGTTGGTAGATAATCTATTATCCATCGGAATGTTGGGTCAACTAGTCTTTTGAAACGGGATCTTTATTCAGTTTTTGAGTCAGTGAAATCAGTGTGTCTGTACAGTCTGAAAAACGTTGGGGTAATTGACGTCGTACGGTCTGAAGGGACAAGAAGTAGTTGAGGACCTCGAATGGGTTTGAGTACTGTTAACTCAACCACCACGATAGGTTAGTAGAGTAGGAGACAGTAAGGGAAGAGGAGGACGGAAGTTAGAAAAGGTCGTAGTCCCAGAAAAAGTTACTCAGTCAACAAGCGTACTCCACCGGTGTCATAACGTCAAAGTCGAAGTCGTAGTCAGGAATATTACTTATAAGTCCCGACTAAAGAAAATCCTACCTGACCAACCTAGAGGAACGTCAGGTTCCCTGAGAGTTCTGAAGAGGTTGTGGTGTCAAGTTTTGGTAGTTAAGAAACCACGAGTCGTAATAAACATCAGGTTGAGAGTGTAGGTATGTACCGATGATCTTTTTGTATCGAGACTTATCTGTCTCAAAACAACCGTTTCATTACAGAGACGAAGAAGTATACGACAGATCCAACCAGTATTGAAAAGAAGGTTCCTCATTCGTAGAAAATTAAAGTGCCGACGTCAATGGTAGACGTGACTGAAACCTCGGGGGGGGGGGGTTTTATTTCAGAGAGTGACAAAGGTAACAAAGGGGTAGATAAACGGTACTTCACTACCCTGACCCTACGGTACTAGAATCAAAAGACTTACAACTCCAAATTCGGTTGAAAAAGTGACAGGAGAAATTAAAGGTGGTTCTCCAAGAAATCAATAAGAAACGAAAGATATTATTCCCACCACAGCGAACGTATAGATTCTAGTAAATATAAAGAGGACCGTTAGAACTAAGGTCGAACACGAAGTAGGTCGGGTCGTAAAGAGTACTACATGAGACGTATATTCAATTTATTAGTCCCACTGTTATATGTCAGAACTGTATGAGGAAAACAATAAACCTTGGGTAGACAACAATGTACAGGTCAAGGTTGACAACGAAGAGTTGGACGTATGTCTAAAGAGTCCTCCGTCCAGTCCACCGGATCATAAGGGTAGAGAAATTCTTAAAAGGTGTCAAACAAACTAGGTGTGTCCGTTTCTAAACAACATCAGTTCTTTCGTCTTCATCTACAAAAAGACCTTAAGAGAACGAAAAAGTTACTAGGTCGTCCACAACCGTTAAACTGGAGACGGCAAAGATTTTGCTCGAACTTGTAGACCTTCAAGTGTCAAATGTATGACAAGTTCGGACCGAACCTCTTGAAACTCGTAATGAAACGATCACATACTCTACTCACGTTAACACACCATCAAACTTGTAAGAAACCGTAACAGGAAGAAACCCTAACCTCACTTTTCACTGGAAAAGGTCAGGACACCGGTGACGACTCAAAAGGTTTAATCTACCATATAACTCACATCGCTAAAATTTATCGAGTCGACTTTAAGGTAGTGGAGGTTATCGAAACAAGTATCACTACGAAGGATTCCGGGTGAACTGAAGTGTAAGGTCCTACAGACCGAGATCCACTCACTAGTGTTATAACATTAATAGACCCAGTACTTCTGGAAAAAACATATCAAGAAGACACATAAGAACGGTGGAGAAGAATTATAGAAGACGAAGACAATCCAGGTCTGGTAAAGACAGGAAATAACACGGGTAGAAACGCACTTTAAAAGGGAACCATAGAGATCAAAAGAACTTCTCTAGAGAGTCAAGTCAAGTCAAGTCAGCGAGTCAGTACAGAAAGCGTTAAGATTACGAAAGGAGATGAAGAAACGTGACTAGAGACTCCCTTCGAAAGGATAGAGAGGAACCTTGAAACGTAAGTTTACTCATAGAAAGGAAAAGAGGAAACGGAAATCGAAGAGAAGAAAAGAGTCGATAAACATTCTGGAGGAGTCTGTTGGTAAAACGGAACAACCTAAAGAAAAAGAAGGTCAACCAGAACTAGTGACGGAGGACATTTTTCAGTGCTTGGAGGTAGGTGTCAAGAAGTCCGTGAGACAGATAGTCTATATTAGGAAACTTACATAAACAGTGAAAGTGACATATTTGTATTTCCTAAACTAAATTCAATATAGACTTACCAGATCACAGAAAGGAATGAGAAGTTAAATTCAGTCTTAAAACGTTATTCTTAAAGTACTAGACTGGGTGTCAGTAGAGGGTCAGAACGAAAACGACTGACATATCTCTCAGAGGTAGAAACCGACGTTTTTTTATATTAGCTAGACCAAAACCACCAATGGTAATCCGCTACAGGTATACATCTCAGAAGAGAACACAACAACCTTCTCCTACAAACGATACTGGTCACGCAAGAGAACCGTTTTAAGACAATGAGAAACAGGACGAAGTAAAACATGAGGTTCCGGTTTAAACAGATAATTCAGTTTCTGATGGTCCATGGATTTATAACGGAGTGTACGACAACACTGTGAACATCTATGATTTTATACATTGATTAGATTAAATATTCTAAGACCAGGATGAGTCGAACCTAAGGAAGAAGGAGAGAGAAGACACCGAGGACGACTTCAAGTCCAGACCCCACGTGTGTTCTGGAATAAGAAAAGTTACAAGTATTGTGAACCTGTACAAAAGTATGGAGACTAAGACATTGTATTCCTCGTATTGGGTACTAATTTTGTTTCTTACTAGGTTGTTAATATAGATAACGTTTCAACAGATATTTGTTTACTTTAGTTTGGTTTGTCAAGTTATCATCCTATTCACTACTATGTAAGAAAATTAACCGTAAAGTACATGGGTAATCTATTCTGAACTAACCATTACAATTACTGTTATCACCGGACTTTCCTTGTCCTATGGTATGTATATGTCACACCAGAGTTTATAAAATTTCAGATATACTTAACACTAGTGAAAATTTGAAAAGTAAGACTTGATTAAAAATATAAATTTATTTCAATGTTTTTTATGTGTCAACAGAGTACAGGGAGTGGTCTGAGGGAGATTAAGTCGTAGAATATGTTGACGTTACGTTAGTAGTTCGTGTTCCTTAAGTGCACGAGACACACGACACGAATAACCATAAAAGATTGAGAAAAGATAGAAGTTTTAAGTATCTTAATCATACCTGATTAAGTCATTAGTTTTTATAATATTCACAGTACTCCCCTTTCTAGTCAAGACCAGTTCTCTTTACGTTTAGTCTTTATCACTTAATACTACTTGATGTTTTGTTCGATGTAGGACGTCCAGAAAACCAGTCACTGATTTGAAACAAAAACCTACTCAGAAACGATATGTAACTTTGCTGCAAAGACTTTTATATGCGACAGACATGTGAGAAACAACATTGAGGCAGTTTAAGGAACAGTTTAAATGAGGTCATAGGTGGACTACATGTTTCAACCACTTATGAGTGGACTAAATGTTTCAACCAAGAAGCAGAACCACTTCAGTCGGGAAATACAGATGTAAGAGAGAACTAACTAACATATTTTAGAGTACATAGAATCTTCTGTTTGCAAGTATAGTACTTAAGCTATTTAGGTGAATTGGATTTTCATAACGAGATATTCACCTCTAACTATTAGGGGAAATATTATGCAAGTGATGTAAAATAATATTAGATTTGATGAAATACACTGTTTCCTTTATAATAATAAGTTAAAGTCTGTGGAAAATTTTGGTTAAAAATTTAAGTAGAAGTTAATCTTGAATGTTGTCAAATAATCTTTTACACATACACATTGGATGTCCAATATCTCGTTAAATTCAAACCTGGAAATCCTGGATATCACGGGGAATTTTTACGATTAATTTTACGATTGCGATTTGTTTGTTTTTACAATTAAACACCAATTTCTTTTCATTTTGCGATCGTGGTTCTGTGAACTTTCTATTCTCTCTTTACGTCTAGTCAAAGAAGTTACAAGTTGAACCGATATTTTAACCAGGTTTCATTAGGTCTCAAGACCTCTTTCTACTCGAAGTGTCACTTTCCTCCGACTACGAAATTCCCTCCTATGTCTCCGAACAGACGACTGTGGTACTACTTCCGTCCGTACTCTGACAATGTACTCGTCCTTTATTTAAAGATGACAGACTGTGAGATCCCGATCTGAGTATTAATGACACCCAGGGTCTACTTTTACACTTTACGGAAGAAGTTTATAGTACTATTTTGGAAGAAAAAAAAGAAAATGTCAGAGTTAGACAGTACCCTAAAAGATTCAACGACAAATTACGACGTGAGGAAACTCGTGGTCTTGTGGATGTCCTGTTTGTTTATTTTACGACGGTTGAGAGAGTCCATTGTCCGTCCTACAAATATTTCTGTTTCTATAACTACCATTCTCCTAGTCAGAAATCCGACTTATGTGTCTTGTCTACGGAGTCATCGTCTTCAATATTGATATTCGTAATATTCGTAAGTAATATTTACGAAGAGATCGTGACGGATTGTTTGAACTTGTTCGTTCTGTGTTCCCCTTTGAATGAAGTGTGTTGAATAGACATAGGGTCCTATTTCGAATTCTTATAAATATCTTTTTTTATCTCAGTAGTTGGTCCCTTTTTAAGTGTTACAGAACGTAAGTTAACTCTATTGATCTATAAATTTCTTCATCTTGTAAACTTAGTTTACTTCTCTTCTTGGATAGTTCTTTTGATTAAGTCTAGACCGTGTTTACAATCTTAATTCTTTTCTTTTATTCGATAAGATATAAATACAAGTATTTCAATTCCTCTATGTTTATACTTTATTCTGGGTTTAGTGTAAGCATCTTTACTTCCATTGTTTTTGACTCTATTTTCTAGTAACTAGTTTTATTGTGACTTAAGTTGTAACGTCTTATTTGTTAATCACTTCTTCCGTATCTTTACCTTTGCTGAGTTTACTTTCTAATTTTTTACTAAAAAAAAATTCTCTACTTCTCAAATCCTCTTTGAAGTTCGTCAAATTACATATACATTAATCTTAGGGTTTTCCTCTCTTCATTTTACTGTTTTTTATAAAATTTATTATTACTCACTCTCAATTTTGAGATTATCTTTGATTTTTTAGTATCAAACTTTTTAGAATTGTTATAAGTTCATATTCTTTATACTTTTATCTAAGAGCCAGACCTTCTACCGTCTCTTTATCCTACCCCTCTGGTGAAAAAGGGGGTGTTTAAGTAGTTTTCTTGTAAATTTGTGACTCATTTAAGGTGTTTTGTTGAAGACTTACGGTCGTCTCTTGTAGTCCGTGGGTCTTTTCGTCGGGTAACAGAAGCTTTCCTCCATCCTTTTTTATACTTTCTGTTTTTCTCTGTGTTTTCTCCATCCCTACCTCGAGGTAGGACCCTTCCCTCAGAATGTTTCTTTCTTCAAAGGTTTGTGGTCCTTCGTGAGAGTGAAGGTTCAGACACCGCTCGGAACCTTGGTGTCTCCCGTTGTATTGAGCCTCCTTTTTATTTATTTATTAATTTTACGTGTCTAATACTCTGGTTGCCATTGAGGGGGTCACCTCTTCGTCGTGTCTGTAGACGTGAGTGGTGATCGTTCGTCCCCGACCCGTCCCTCCGCGCCCGACGTAACGAATCTCATTCCTAGACCGGACTTACGGGGTTCGTGTTAGACTCGTTTGATTGAACCCGATCGTTTGGTCTGACTCCCTATCGATGGTGTGTTTTTCGGGATCGGATTCTGTGGCGGTCCGGGCGAGTGTCTTGTTTCCTGACTCGTCTCGATCGGCCGACGTCTGGTGGGGGGAGGGCACTGTCCGTCGGTCTCGGGCTTCCCCCGTTAGGACCGGGGTCTCTCCGTAATAGATGGTTTGACGTTCGTCCGAAGTAACGATTGGTTCTGAAGAACCCTAAGACCTGCCAGTAGTAGGCGGACTCTTCCACGTGGTCAACATGTGGGTCTTTTGGCTCACCGTCCCTGTGCCCTCCGTCATTCAGTGTCGCTGACGTGAGTGGTTTGTGGAGTAGTGGACTCACCGAATCTGGACCCTTCTCGTGTTTTGCGTCCCGGTTGACTCAGACGCGGAGACTCCTGATGGGCTCACGGGCTTGGACTCGCCGAATCTGGACCCTCCACGTACGTCGGACCCCGGGAGGAGCCTACCAAGGGTCGTCTCGTTGGATCTCGGACTCGTCACACCCGTTCCTTCCGTGTACGAGGTGTGACTCCCGTCCGGGTCACACCGACTCTGTGACGGTCGTGGGTGGTCACAATAAGCAAACGTCAAGGAGGGAGGCGTGTCGCGGTGACTTATTCACTCGGATTTTTACACAGGTGGTGGCGGGGGAACACAGTTCCGCCTTTAGTCTGTAACTTCTCTGGTCGTTTGTCTTCTTCGATTTTGTCTTCCTTGGAGGAACCTTCTCTGTCCATGTTATCTAATTTTGGGACATAAACATGACTGATGTATCCTTCCCTGGATATCTAGAACTCTTTATATTCGGTCTGGTTCCTTGATAGACTTTTACTTGACTGGGATGTGACGTGTGTTGTTATGGTTTCTATCAGGATCTATATAAAAATATTAAAAACGATAGTAAGAAATAAACAAAATTAAAACATTAATTTTTTTTTAAGAAAAAATTAAATTCAGGAGATAATGAGAAAATTGAATGCAGTTCAGACATATGACAGTGGGACGAATAAATTGAAGATACGTCTCTTTGTACTCTTTACGACCCGACCTTCTTTGTGTTCGACCTTAGTTCTAACGGTCCTCTTTATAGTTATTGGAGTCTATACGTCTACTGTGTTGGGAATACCGTCTTTTACTTCTCCTCGATTTTTCGGAGAACTACTTTCACTTTCTCCTCTCACTTTTTCAACCGAATTTCGAGTTGTAAGTCTTTTGCTTCTAGTACCTTAGACCAGGGTAGTGAAGACCCCTTATCTACCCCTTTGTCACCTTTGTCACAGTCTGAAATAAAAACCCCCGAGGTTTTAGTGACGTCTACAGCTGACGTCTGTGTCTTAATTTTCTGAGAATGAGGAACCTTTCTTTCAATACTGGTTGAATCTATCGTATAAGTTTTCGTCTATGTAATGAAACGGTTGTTTCCAGGCAGATCAGTTCCGATACCAAAAAGGTCATCAGTACACACCTACACTCTCAACCTGACACTTCTATTGGTTCGTGACTTCTTAACTACGAAAACTTGACACCACAATCTCTTCTGAGAACTCTCAGGGAACCTGACGTTCCTCTAGGTTGGTCAGGTAAGATTTCCTCTAGTCAGGACCCACAAGAAACCTTCCTCACTACGATTTCGACTTTGAGGTTATGAAACCGGTGGAGTACACTTCTCAACTGAGTAACCTTTTCTGAGACTACGACCCTCCCTAACTCCCGTCCTCCTCTTCCCCTGCGGTCTCCTACTCTACCGACCTACCGTAGTGGCTGAACTACCTGCACTCAAACTCACTTGAGGCCCTCAACCATTACCTGTCCCTCCGGACCGTACGACGTCAAGTACCCCAGTGTCTCTCAGTCTGTACTGACTCACTGACTTGACTAATGAAAGGGGCTTTTTTCTTCTTTTCTCTCTCTCTCTCTGGGATCAAAAATTTCGTTTGAAGTATATATATATATATATTAAAAACACTGAAACCAAAAAAAAAAAGAAAAGAAATTATAACATAAAAACTTTTAGGTTGGAGATGAGATCGAAAAATTAGAAACCAAAAACCATAAACAATAATTAAAATTCTTGGGTTAGAAGTCATGGATAAAAATTAACGCTCACTCTAATGACCAAACTGACGAGAGAGGAGGAAACCTAAGAGGAAAGAGGTGGTCCAGCGGAGATAGAGGAGGGAGGGGGAAGAGAAGAGATAGGTTGAGAAACTTAGACATACACGCAAGGTCTGTCACCTCTTGTAAATCCCTTGACTAATGACCGACCTAGACAGAGAGAGGAAAACTAAGGGGGGAAATAGGAGGACCGGTGAAGACGGAGGAAGGAGGGAGGAGAGAAAAGACATATTGAGGTACTCGTAAAGACTCGTCAGGTCTGCCAGCTCACGTGTATTCCTTCACTAATGACCGATCGAACGAGAGAGGAGAAAACTAGAGTGGAGTAGAGTAAACCCAGTGGCGATTGGGGGAGGAGGGAGAAGAGAAGAGGTACATTGAGACACTTGGAGAGACCCACAGGGAGTGACACCTCTTTGAAAAGTAGAAATCGGATCTACAAAATAGTTACCATGACATATCTACCTCTTCAGAACTCCGATGACATTTTTATTCTGACTTTTGGTCTTCGTCCTCCGAATTCGGGTTTAGGACTCTTGTGGTCTCTTGAGGACTGAGCTCCCCTGTAATTAGCTGTCCTCGATTAGTTTGCGGAGGTATGGATGTGGTATGGGTTCCCGGTTGTTCTAGGTCTCATTCTGTATGGTACGTTTGAGAGGTCGTTGTGTCCTTGTGTCGGGACTCGAAGTTATATATCCGACAGGTTACAGTGAGGTTTGAGTAACTGTGGAGTATTGAGTAATGACCTGTGAAGTAACGTGAGGTCTCTCTTCTTTAGGTGGAAGTAGGTGGTCTTGTGACTGTGTTCGAAGGGATTGGTCCTTCGGAACTGTTCGGTGGGTATGTTGGCGTGGGTGTCACTCCTTTGAAATGTTATTTCTCTTTAGGTGTTTGACGGTCTTATGTCTTTCGATGGGGTTTGTGTCGTTATATTTGTTCTATTTCTCTGTCTCCTTATGGGTCGTCCATTTCCTTGTCCTATTTACGGGTCGTTTGGTTTGTCTTCTCCTTCTCTATCCCTTAGATGGTCTATTTCTTAAGATTTATTACTATCCCTTTTACTAGGTTTTAGAACTTTATTTTTACCTTAGTGTCTATTTATCGGACCTCTGTTCCTTAGTCTATTACGTTCTTTCCAAATTGTTCCTGAATCTTCTTTATTTTTTCTCAGTTATATATTACTTATTACGTTAGTTACTCTAGTCTTTGTGAGACCTCCCTTGTTTATCATCTTATTACCTCCGTCTTCTATCCTAATCACTTCATTTCTACCTTACCATATTTATTTACTTAGTCTCTCCTTTTTTCTATTTGTTTAATTTTCTTTACTCCTGTTAGAGTCTCTGGAGACCCTGTTACAATTTGTATGGTTGTAAGCTTAGTATCCTCAGGGTTTTCTTCTGTTTTTCTTTCTGGTACTCTTTTATAAACTCCTCTATCATCAACTTTTGCAGGGATTTTACCTTTCCTTTATTAGTGGGTTCAGGTTCTTTGGGTTTCTCAGGGGTTGTCCTATTTGGGTTCCACTTTGTGGGGACCTGTGTATAATTAGTTTAATTGTTTCTAGTTTGCGTTTCTTGTTTATAATTTTCGTCGTTCCCTTTTTGTTGTTTCTTGTGTGTTCCCCTAAGGGTATTCTTATTGTCGACTAGAAAGTTATCTTTGAGAAGTCCGGTCCTTCCTTACCGTCCTGTATGAATTTCACTACTTTCTCTTTTTGGATGTTGGGTCTAATGACACGGGTCGTTCCTAGAGTAAGTCTATACTTCCTCTTTAGTTTTCGAAATGTTTGTTCGTTTTCGACTCTCTTAGGTCGTGGTGGTTTGGTCGAGAGGTTGTTTACGAGAGGTTCTTTACGAAAGGTTCTTTACGAGAGGTTGTTTATGTGTTTTTCCCACATATTTGAGCTTAGGTTTTGTTATTTCATTTACCGTTGTCCTAGTATGAATAGTTATTAATGGAATTCGCATTTACCCAACTTACGGGGTTGGTTTTCTGTTGCTGACCGACTTACCTATGTTTTTGTTCTGGGGATATATATATAACAGATGTTCTCTGGGTGGAGTTTTGTTGTCTGTGTATGTCTGACTTTCACTTCCCGACCTTTTTCTATAAGGTGTGTTTATCTCTGGTTTTCTTTCGTCCTCATCGTTATGAGTATAGTCTATTTTATCTGAAATTTTGTTTCCGACACTTTTCCCTGTTTTTTCCTGTGATGTATTACTAGTTTCTTAGTTGGGTTCTTCTGTTTTGTTAATATTTATATATACGTGGATTGTATCCTCGTGGCGTTATACATTCTGCTTACGATTGTTCTTACTTTCCCCTTTAATTGTTATTGTGTTATTATCACCCTCTGAAATTATGGGGTGAGTGTGGATACCTATCTAGTTGATTTGTCTTTTGTGTTTGAAATTTATTATGTTATCTGGTCAATCTGGATTATCTATAGATATCCTGTAAAGTGGGGTTTTGTTACTTAACGTGGAAATAGAGTTCACGTGTGTCTTGGAAGAGGTCCTATTTAGTGTAGAACCCGGTATTTAGACCGGAATTATTAAGTTTTTTTAACTTTAGTAAGGTTCGTAGAAAAGACTGGTGTTACGTCATTCTAATCTAGAGTTAATGTCCTCTTTTTGATAATTTTTAAGGTTGTATACCTCTGACTTGTTGTACGACGACTTATTGGTTGCTTAGTATCTTATTCAGTTTTTTCTTAAGTTTTATACGTATCTTTGCTTACTTTTCCTTTTGTGTTGGGTTTTGGACACCCTGGGATATTTTCGTCACGATTCCCCTGCCAAGTATCGTTATGTCTGCATGGAGTTCTTTGTTCCTTTTTCAGTTTATTTATTGGGTTAAGATGTGGATTTCGTTGATCTTCTTTACTTCTTGGGGTCCCAATCATTTTCCTCCGTTTAGAATTTTTAATCCCGTCTTTATTTACGTTTTCTTTGTTTTCTCTGGTATCGTTTTTAGTTGTTTCGGTTTTCGACCAAGAAACTCTCTAATTTAATTTAACCGTTTGGTAATCGGTCTGAGTAGTTCTTTGTTCCCTCATTTTAGTTTAGTTGTTTTAATCTTTACTTTTACCTCTCTAGTGTTGTCTGTTGTGTCTTTACGTTTCCTAGTATTCTCTGATGATAGTCGTTAATATACGGTTATTTTACCTGTTGCACCTTCTTTACCTGTTTAAGAATCTTTTCATGTTGAAAGGTTTTGACTTGGTCCTTCTTTATCTTTTAGAATTGTCTGGGTAGTGTTCGTGCCTTTAACTTTGACATTAGTCTTTAGAAGGTCGTTTGTTTTCGGGTCCAGGTCTGCCGAAGTGTCGACTTAAGATGCTTTTTAAAGCTCTTCTCGATTGTGGATAGGATGAGTTTGAGAAGGTCTTTTAACGTCTCCTTCCCTTTGAAGGTTTGAGTAAGATACTCCGGTGGTAGTGGGATTATGATTTCTACGGTGTTTCTACAGTGTTCTTTTCTTTTGATGTCCGGTTATAGTGACTACTTGTATCTACGTTTTTAGGAATTGTTTTAAGATCAATAGTCTTAGGTTGTTATGTAATTTGTCTAGTATGTGGTATTGGTTCACCCGAAATAGGGTCCCTAAGTTCCTAAGAAGTTTTAGGCGTTTAGTCAGTTACATTATGTGGTGTAATTGTTTAACTTTTGATTTTCGGTATTCTAATAGAGTTATCTACGTCTCTTTCGGAAACTGTTTTAAGTTGTAGATAAATACTATTTTTGAGAGGTCTTTCGTCCTTATCTTCCTTGTATGGAATTGTATAATTTTCGATATATACTGTTTGGGTATCGTTTGTAATAGGAGTTGTCACTTTTTAACTTTCGTAAAGGGGATTTCAGTCCTTGTTCTGTTCCCACGGGTGAAAGTGGTGATGATAAGTTGTATCAAAACCTTCAAAACCGGTGTCGTTAGTCTCGTCTTTTTCTTTATTTTCCTTAGGTTTAACCTTTTAGTCTTCATTTTGAGAGAGACAAACGTCTACTGTACTAGGAGAGGTATCTTTTGGGATTTCTGAGGTGGTCTTTTAATGATCTCGATTAGTTTCTTATATCATTTCAACGTCCTATATTTTAGTTGTGTGTCTTAATGGAACGTAAGGATATGTGACGACGACGACGACGACGACGATTCAGTGAAGTCAGTACAGGCTGAGACACACTGGGGTATCTGTCGTCGGGTGGTCCGAGGGGACAGGGACTCTAAGAAGTCCGTTCTTGTGACCTCACCGAACGGTAAAGGAAGAGGTTACGTACTTTCACTTTTCACTTTCACTTCAGTGAGTCATTACAGGCTGGGAGTCGTTGGGGTACCTGACGTCGGAAGGTCCGGGGAGGCAGGTACCCTAAGAGGTCCGTCCTCATGACCTCACCCCACGGTAACGGAAGAGGTAAGGACATGTGATTATTACTCCTTTATCTTTCTCTTTAATTCCTTTGTTAAGGTAAATGGCAACGTCACTTTTCTTATTTTATGAATCCTTATATAAATGGGTTTCTTTGATTTCTGGATATATATCTATTGATATTTTGTGACCACTTTCTTTAGTTTCTCTTGTGATTATCTACCTCTATATATGGTACAAGTTCCTAGCCTTCTTAGTTATATCACTTTTACTCAAATGATGGGTTTCGTTAGATATCTAAGTTGTGTTAGGGATAGTTCGATGGTCGCCATAAAAAGCGTCTCGATCTTGTTTATTAAAGTTCTAAACATACCTTTATGTTTTTTGGAGTTTATCGGTTTCGTTAGAACTCTTGTTTCTTACCTTGACCTCCTTAGTTGGACGTACTGAAGTCCGAGATGATGTTTCGGTGTCAGTAGTTCTGTCATACCATGACCGTGTTTCTGTCTTTATATCTAGTCACCTTATTTTATCTTTCGGGTCTCTATTTAGGTACGTGGATACCTGTGGAATAGAAACTGTTACTCCGTTCTTATATGTTACCTCTTTACTGTTAGAGAAATTGTTCACCACGACCCTTTTGACCAGTTGGTGAACGTTTTCTTACTTTGATTTTGTGAAAGATTGTGGTATGTGTTTTTATTTGAGTTTTACCTAATTTCTAGATTTGTATTCTGGTCTTTGATATTTTGAGGATCTCCTCTTGTATCCGTTTTGTGAGACTGTATTTAGTGTCGTCCTAGCAGATACTGGTTGGAGGGTCTTATAACCTTTATTTTCGTTTTTATTTGTCTACTCTGGATTAGTTTTAATTTTCGAAGACGTGTTGTTTACTTTGAGATTCGTACCACTTTTCTGGCGGAAGTCTTACCCTCTTTTATTATTGTTTACTTCGTTGACTGTTTCTTGATTAGAGTTTTTATGTGTTCGTTAAGGACGTCGAGTTAAGGTATTTTTATTTACTGGGTTCCCGGTTTCTTGATTTGTCTGTCAAGAGGTTTGTCTCTTAAGAAGTGTAGGTCTACCGATTGTTTGTGTACTTTTCTGCGAGTTGTAGTGAGTAATAGTCTCTTTACGTTTAGTTTTGGTGTTACTCCATGGTAGAGTGTGGTCAGTCTTAACGACGATAGGTGTATAGATGTTCGTTATTTACGACCTCTTCCACACCTCTATTCCCTTGGGACGATGTGATGACCACCCTTACGTTTGATCATGTCGGTGATACCTCTTGTCACACCTCTAAGGAATTTTTTAACACTTATCTTGACGGAATACTGGGTCGTTAGGGTGACAACCCGTATGTGTGACTCCTTTGGTGTTAACATTCTCTGTTCACATGGGGGTACAAAGTAGTGTTGTGACAAATATTATCGGTCCTGTACCTTTGTTGGATCTACAGGTAGTCGTCTACTTACCTAATCTTTAGACACCATTTATATGTGTTACCTCATAAGTCAAGTCAAGTCAACGAGTTAGCACAGACTAAGACACTGGGGTACTTAGCGTCGTGTGGTCCGGAGGGACAGGTAGTGGTTGAGGGTCTCAAGTGAGTCTGAGTGCAGGTAGTTCAGGCACTACGGTAGGTCGGTAGAGTAGGAGACAGTAGGGGAAGAGGAGGAAGGGGGTTAGAGAGGGTCGTAGTCTCAGAAAAGGTTACTCAGTTGAGACGTACTCCACCGGTTTTATGACCTCAAAGTCGAAGTCGTAGTAAGGGAGGTTTCTTTGGGTCCCGACTAGAGGAAGTCTTACCTGACCAACCTAGAGGAACGTCAGGTTCTCTGAGAGTTCTCAGAAGAGGTTGTGGTGTCAAGTTTTCGTAGTTAAGAAGCCACGAACCAATAGAAGTGTCAGGTTGAGAGTGTATGTATGTACTAGTGAATGAGTCGACAATATTTCTTATGTAGACTTAGTCAAGATTACCTCACCTACTTTGACTTCGGATAACATGTCTCACTTCATTCGGTCTTTCTTTTTGTGGTTATGTCATATGATTGCGTATATATACCTTAAATCTTTCTACCATTACTATTGGGACATACACTCTGTCGTTTTCTCTGTGTCTACATATCTTGTCAAAAAAACTGAGACACCCTCTCCCTCTCCCACCCTACTAAACCCTCTTACCGTAACTTTGTACATATTATAGTATATACTTTGCTTTGTGGTCAGGTCCAAACTACGTCCTACGAGCCCCGATCAGGTGACCCTACTGGGTCTCCCTAACATAGCCCTTCCTCCAGTCTCCCCCTAGCCCTATCCCTTGTGCACATGTAGACACCACCTAAGTACGACTACAGACCCTTTTGGTTATGTTATAACTTTTCATTAATCGGAGGTTAATTTTATTTATTTAAATATAAATTTTTTTCTTTATACTTTTATATAATTTCGTAATAAAATAAGTACAACAAGTTTTGGTCACTTTCTCTTATTAGATATTGGTCTATTTTATATACCGTGTAATATACGTCTTCTTGTTTTTACCACTCTTTTATCCAATCTAAGAAGTTTCCTTTGTTACGTAGGATCTCCTGTTGTCTCGGTAAGTTCAACACCTTCTTTTTAATTTTCCACGGTTGAATCTTTTTATAAAATTTTTGTTCTCGTTTGTTTCAAAAAAAAAAAAAAATTACATGTTGTCTTAACTAGTCGGTGTCCAAAAGTCTATCTTTCTTTATTGTAAACCTTTATGCATATATATGTTTACTCATTTCTGTAGATTTTACCATTCGTGTAGTTATTGATATACTCCATAAAAAGAAAAGAATAAATTCATGAAAAATTATAAATTTATATTCTGACATACGAATCAGTGAGTCAGTACAAGCTGAGACACTGGGATATCTGACATCGGATGGTCCGAAGAGTCGGGTACCCTAAGAGGTCCGTTCCGTTGACCTCACCAAAGGTACAGGGGGAGGTTCCCTAGAAGGGTGGGGTTTCTGACTTCGGTCCAGTGGGTGTCAATTCTACGTAAGAAATGGTTGTCGGTGGTCCCTTCTGATATATTCGGTATATATATATATATATATATATATATATATATATATATATATTACATGAGAAACCAAACATTGTCTACATGGTCATTTTAATATTATTTTACCGTACTTTAAGTCATTTCTTCTTCAATATTACACGAATATGATATTTATCAACCATATTGTAGTGAATTTACGACCATCACTATTTCTACATCTTGTATTTAAGATTTTTGTTTGTTGGGTGATAAAAAAATTTCAACATATTAATCATTCGGTTTATTGTTTTACTTTAGTTTAATATTTCACGTGAGTTCAATAAGTTTTATTCCGTATTTTTGTACCCTTTCACCTTAGTGTTTTATTCATTCTGTGTGATTTTCTTTTTAACATCGTACTATCCGAATTTCTACTGATTCGAATATTAGTGTAATTTACATTTGATTTATGAAGTTAATTTTATCTCTAACAACGTAACAAAGGTTTTAGTTTTATTGGAATGTGACAAATATTCTATACATATAATTTATTTTAAGTAATTTTACAATTTTTATTTTTTTTAACTTTCAATATGGTAAGATCAGAGTTAATTTTTTATACGATTTTATCGCTTCATCTAAAGTTTATTTTTTTAAATGATCCTTATTCGTTGCAGAACATTATTATTTTTTGAGAATACCGTCTTTCACTTCTTCTTGATTTCACGAAGAACTACTTTCACTTTCTCCTCTTAATTTTTCAACCGAATTTGGAGTTGCAAGTCTTTTGATTCTAGTACCGTAGGTCAGGGTAGTGAAGTACCGTTTATCTACCCCTTTGTCACCGACTGAAATAAAAAGACCCGAGGTTTTAGCGTCGTCTACTACTAACATCGGTACTTTAATTTTCTGCGAACGAGGAACCTTCCTTTCAATACTGGTTGGATCTATCGTATAAGTTTTCGTCTCTGTAATGAAACGGTTGTTTCCAGGCAGATCAGTTCCGATACCAAAAAGGTCACCAAACTCTCAACCTGATATTTCTTTCGGCTCGTGACTTCTTGACTACGAAAACTTAACACCACAACCTCTTCTGAGAACTCTCAGGGAACCTCACGTTCCTCTAGGTTGCTCAGGTAGGATTTCCTCTAGTCAGGACCCAAAAGTAACCTTCCTGACTACAACTTCGACTTTGAGGTTATGAAACCGGTGGACTACGCTTCCCGACTGAGTAAATTTTTCTGGGACTACGACCCTTTCTAACTCCCGTCCTCCTCTTTCCCTGCTGCCTCCTATTCTACCAACCTACCGTAGTGGTTGAGTTACCTGTACCCAAACCCACCTGAGACCCTCAACTACTACCTGTCCCTCCGAACCGTACGACGTCAGGTACCCCAGCGTTTCTCAGTCTGTGCTGACTCACTGACTTGACTTGACTTGACATTATTATTTACTCGGTTGACTAGTTCTCTTCTATTTTTAGGAATTTCAAATACATGTATTGTCGTTAAAAAGTTTATGTACTTTGTTTTTGACTATCTGTATATTCCTCTTTATCTGTTTGGGTGGTGTTTTCCAAAGTTATCAGAGAGTTATTTACTATCCTTTTTATCTGTGTTTTAGGTACTTCTATACCTTCTGAACTTGTTGCGATAACTGATTACTCTGAATTACCTGTAAATATCTTGTAATAGTTGTAGTCTTCTAACGTATAATAAAATTTTAAGTGTGTCTGGTAGATAGGTCGGTCTAATATAAGTCCTGATACTTGTTCATATTTAGTTAACTTTTCCTAATTTCATCTTAATTTAATTAATTTTTAGTTGTGATCTCCTATAACCCCTTTAGTAGTCAATAAACTTATATTTGGTTTGAAGATTTATTGTGTATTCAGTTCTCTTCTTCAGTTCTACCTTTATTTCCTAAAACTTGACTTCCTTACTTTTGTGTTGGACTATCATAATTATAGACATCCTACGGTGATTCGTCATAAACTTTCAAGGGAGATATCATGTAAAGACACGAATAAAGATATGATCCCTTTTTTCTGTTCAGAATTCTGTTATCGGAGGTTAAGGTGAAAGTTTTTTTTTATCTTTTTCTTCTTGTTTACTTTGTGTTTCATTTATCTTCTTTTTTTATTATTTCTAGTATCCCCTTTAGTTTCTTTAACTTTTTCTTTTCTCTTTCAATTGCTTTGGTTTTAGTCAGTCAAATCCCTTTTTTTAAAGTTCGACGGTTATAAGTCTTGTTTTCTCCTTTATGGTCATGTCTAAGGTTCGATAATTTGACTATTATTCTTTTATAATACTTGTCGAATTACGGGCCTATTAAGTCTACTTAAAGTTGTTAGGAACCTTCAGTGTACGAGTGAGTCACATAATCCATTGGTCTATTGATATGTAAATAACTTCTTTGAGATAGACACCCATTCAGAGAAGGGTGTGTCTTTTGATATCCAGGTCTGTGTAAGTGACTTTTACGTAATTCCTTCTTTATTATAGTTAAGATTGTCTTTGTTAAGGTATTTTAATCTCACCCTTTATTAAAGGTTGAGTAAGATACTCCGGCCGTAATGTGACTATGGTTTTCCTCCGTTTTAATAATATTCTTTTCTTACAGTGTCTGGTTAAAAGAGTATTTATACCTTCGTTTTTGAGATTTATATTATAAATGTTTATTTAGGTTATATATCTTCTCCTATTATGTAGTACTAGATCACCGAAAGATAATAAAGAATATTCACAAACATTTAGATGTCAACTTAGAATGTTCTATTTTCAAATTAATTTTTTTTAAGGTATACAGAAGAAACCTCTTTACAGATAAATCAAGAAACCGGGTAAAAAACTAGGTTTTTTAGACGTTCGTTATTTACGACCTCTCCCACACCTCTTTTCCCTTGGGAGGATGTGACAACCACCCTTACGTTTGATCATGTCGGTGATACCTCTTGTCACACCTCTAAGGAATTTTTTAACGTTTATCTTGATGGAATACTGGGTCGTTAGGGTGACGACCCGTATGTGTGGCTCCTTTGGTCTTAACTTTCTCTGTGTACATGGGGTTACAAGTAGCGTCGTGACAAATATTATCGATCCTGTACCTTTGTTGGATCTACAGGTAGTCGTCTACTTACCTATTCTTTCGNCTGGTTAAAAGAGTATTTATACCTTCGTTTTTGAGATTTATATTATAAATATTTATTTAGGTTATATATCTTCTCCTATTATGTAGTACTAGATCACCGAAAGATAATAAAGAATATTCACAAACATTTAGATGTCAACTTAGAATGTTCTATTTTCAAATTAATTTTTTTTTAAGGTCGTCCATTAACAAAACCATATTAAACAGTTTGGTTAAGTTTTTAAGTATACTTTTTATGTCTCTTGTATCTTTTACAAGAGAAAACACAGTTAAAAAGGATTGTAAAAATCTTTTTAATTTTGCTGAGAGTCTTTCTTTCCTTCACCTAATATTGTATGAAATAATGAATATTTCATTAGTCCTGTTACACAGATCACGAATTATATCTAATTATCTAGTTGACTGGACTTATCTTTCAGGTCTTCATCAAACTACGTCTAAGGTTTCTTATAGTTCCTCTCTATTCTTTCGTTACACTAGTTACGTTTCTTTATCTCCTTTGTTATTTTACCCTACTGATGTCTAGAGAAGTCCTTTTAATCTCTATGGTTCCCTTATCAAGTACGTTTCTACCCGAGTTATTTCCTGTCTTTACCATACCTGGATTGTCTTCATCTTGTATAATTCTTTTCCACCGTTCTTATGTGTCTTCTTGACATGTTTTTTCTAGAAGTGCTGGGTCTATTAGTAAGTCGTCACTACCTTTTGAGTCTTCACCGGTGTCCTGATCTTTTCCAGTCAAAAGTAAGGTCAGGGTTTCTCCCGTTACGATTTCTTATTAGTTTGATGGCGTGTAAACGTGAGTAGAGTATGTCATCGCTTCATTACGAGTTTTAAGAGGTTCGGTCCGAAGTTGTCATGTACTTGGCACTTGAAGGACTACAAGTTCGACCTAAATCTTTTCCGTCTCCTTGGTCTCTAGTTTAACAGTTGTAGACGACCTAGTAATTATTTCGTTCTCTCAAGGTCTTTTTGTAGATGAAGACGAAATAACCGTTACGGTTTCGGAAACTGACACACCTAGTTTTGTTTAATACCTTTTAAGACTTTCTCTACCCTTATGATCTGGTGGACTGAACGGAGGACTCTTTAGACATACGTCCATTTCTTCGTTGTCAATCTTGACCTATATTTTGTTGTCTGATCAAGGTTGAACCCTTTCCTCATACAGTTCTGACATATAACAGTGGGACGAATAAATTGAATATACGACTCATGTAGTACACTTTACGGTCCGACCCACTTCGTGTTCGACCTTAGTTCTAACGGACCTCTTTATATTTATTGGATACGTCTACTGTGGTGGGAATACCGTCTTTCACTTCTTCTTGATTTCTCGGAGAACTACTTTCACTTTCTCCTCTCACTTTTTCAACCGAATTTAGAGTTGTAAATCTTTTGATCTAGTACCTAGGTCAGGGTAGTGAAGTACCCTTTATCTACCCCTTTGTTACCTTTGTCACTCTCTGACATAAAACCCCCGAGTATTAGTGACGTCTACCATTGACGTCGGTACTTTAATTTTCTACGAACGAGGAACCTTCTTTTCGATACTGGTTGGATCTGTCGTATAATTTTTATTTTCTGTAACAAAACGGTTGGTTCCAGGTAGATCAGTTTCGTTTTTTTTCAAAAAAGTCATCCGTACATACCTACACTCTCAACCTGGTATTCTTTCGACTCTCGACTTCATAACTACGGAAACTTGACACCACAACCTCTTCTGAGAACTCTCAGGGGACCTGACGTTCCTCTCGGTAGGTCAGTAAAGATTTCCTTTAGTCAGGACTTATAAGTAATCTTCCTGACTACAACTTCGACTTTGAGGTTTTGAAACCAGTGGGCAACGTTTCTTCGCTGAGTGACCTTTTCTGGGACTACGAACCTTTCTAACTTCCGTCCTCCTCTTCCCCTACTGTCTCCTACGTCACCAACCTACCGTAGTGGCTCCACTACATGTACTCAAACTCATCCGAGGTCATCAACCACTACATGTCCCTTCGGACCGCACGATATCAGGTATCTCAGCGTTTCTCAGTCTGTACTGACTTACTGACTTGACTTGACTTGACTTGACTACACCTGTTGAGTAGAAACTATGAATACTTTTTCTTCAAGTTACCTTTTGTTTAACATAAAAGATGTTTACGACCACAATTGATGACCTATAGGTGAATGTTTTTTATTTGAACCTAAATATGGAGTATAGTATGTGTTTTAATTAAGTTTTTAATATTATCTGACTTTCTATACCGTTTATTCTGTTTGATTTTGTCATTCTGAAAATCTTCTTTTATGTTGTCTTTTACAGTGACTATAAACAAGTTTGTCTAAGAGGGATTCGAGAATTGAAAGGAAAAAAAATTCAAGTATAAAACTGACACTACCACCAAAGTACCCATATGTGTACATATTTTTAATAGTGTAATATAATTTACACACGTCAAAAATAGATACAAAATTACTTAGACAAATTTTTTCCGTCTAAATAACCGACAATGAGGAAGTTTATACGTCATTATGTAATTTGTTTACAGTACATTCTGGAAATATAACTTTTGTTGTTAAACAATGTATCTCTTTCACTATCTCTATATTGTATAAGTACCTAACTTATTAAAAAATTAAAAACTTAACTTCTAAATTATGACAATTTTAAAGTTAATAGGTAATTAATTATATATCTTGGTTACTTTAAAGCTGTTTTAAGTACCTTTAAGAAACTTTTGAAACTGTTCCCCACTTTAAAGTTTCTTTTCACTTCGTAATATAAGTTTTCACAATTCTTTCTTTTTGAACCTCTTGAATGTGGAGAACTAAAGTTATCTTCAGTATGTAAACATCAATATTTCTGTTACACTATAATCGAGTTGTTATCTGTTCATCTAGTTACTTTCTCTTTCATTATATCTTTATCGGGGTGTTGTTTACACGGTCACGTTAAGTTTAACACAGTCTTGTTGATCTATTTATATACCCTTTCCAGATGTTTAAGATGGAGTACAATGTGTGTCTCTCTTTGTTATTAAACTCTACGTTTAATAATAATAGGATTCTCATTTACGATTTTAATACCAAAAATCTTATTCGATACTCTTTTTGCAACACAAGAAAACAATGTGTTTTTATAAATTTCTCGTGTATTTTTCTCGATTATTTCCTTTTTATCGACTACCTAATTCCGGGACCCTTACGGTACAACATTTTACCCTTTGTCTTCGTACATACAGTTGACATTTTTAACCTCAAGTACCGTGGCCTTTCGTCGGCCTAACGTCGAAACAGGGTCGGAATTAAGTGAGGTAGTGTTCCGACTGTAAGAAAAATTAGTCGAGAGTTGAGTCAGGAGTGGAGAAAACCCTTCGACAAGGGCTACAGAAGTAGATTTATGACCTTGGAAGGTACACAGAACGGTCCTGAGATTTGAAGTACGTATTCTGAAAGTCTTATGCGTAGAGAAAGGAGAGAAGACACTCGAAAGACATCCGCTCCAGACACAGGGAAACTAGATATAATAATTTAGAACGGGTAGATCCAACAAGGGTACAGGACCGATAATATTGGATCTAGTCGTTTACTTACCTATTCTTTCGATACCATGTATATGTGTTACCTCATAATGAGTCGGTAATTTTTCTTATGTAAACTTAGTCAAGACTACTCTACCTACTTTGACCTCGGTTAATATGTCTCACTTCATTCGGTCTTTCTTTTTGTGGTTATCTCATATGATTTGTATATATACCTTAAATCTTTCTATCGTTACTACTGGGACATACGTTCTGTCGTTTTTTCTGTGTCTGCACTTATCGCCTGAAAACCTGAGTCTCCCTCTCCCCCTCCCACCCTACTAAACCCTCTTACCGTAACTTTGTACATATGATAGTACATTCTTTGCTTAGTGGTCAGATACAGGCTACTTCCTATGTCGTACGAACCCCGACCACGTGCCCCTACTGGGTCTCCCTACAACACCCCTCCCTCCACCCTCCCCCCAAGTACAAACCCTAACGTACATGTGGGCAACACCTAAGTACAGTTACATACCGTTTTGGTTATGTCATAATATTTCATTTTATTTCATTTTTGTTTTTCAAATTTTTTTTAAAAATTTTTTTAGAACGGGTCTGGGACCGTATTAGAAACTATTAATACTGGTCTTACTTATTTACAAACTTTTTTTCCTAAGTGACTCGGTCATTTAGATTATATAACTTATAACTTTTTTCTAAATGTATAATTATAGGATGACAATTAGAGACTATTTAAGACAAAGTAGAATGGTTCATTTATAAATAACTAAAAGAGATGGTACATTCGTTCTTACTAGTCAATACTTCCAAGTTATAGTTAGGACACGGTAATTAGTATAAAGTTTCGGACCAGATACTAACATTTCCCTCTTAATTTTACTTGTGGTGGTAATAAAATTATCTATTTAAAGTTAGTTTTAATAATCAAAAAAGAATTATTAAACGTCGGTGATTTACGTCTATAAATTTGTTCAAATTGAGTAATGTAATAGGATTCCTCCTTTTATTTTCGATATATATAACTATGAAATATGGTTACGACACCTATATCGTGACACTTGATCCTCTACGAAGTCTTCAGGATAACTGTTTAAATAAGGAGATAGACATTTCGATTGTAACCTCTGTGTTTCCAGAATGTGGGATTATAACTATCTCGTACAATTAATACTGGGTATAATACCACCTTAAGAAATTGAAGGACTCTTATAATGGCATTGTGAATTGTACTATTCGGGAGGGTGCTTTTTAAAAACCAATCCTTCACAGTTATATATTGACAAATAATCCATTTCAGATGAAAAATCTGATTTTGAAAATATAGTAACTAAGTCATGTAAAGTAAACTAAACTTTGTTTGGGAAATTGACTTAACTTCTTCATATTAATAAAACTCTTTTCTAAAAGTAGTCGAGTAGAGGTAAGTCTATACTATAATAGGAGTGACACTTCGTTGGATTTACGGGTGACTACCTACTTATCTATTTCTTTTAAAGCGTAAACATATGTTACCTCTAATGAGTCAGTAGTTTTTGTACTGTACGGTAGACGTCGTTGTACCTACCTGGACCTCTAACAGTATGAGTCACTTTATTTAGTCTCTTTCTGTTTATATTATGTCATTAAACATTTTATATATAAAAATTTATATTATGAATATATAACTTATATTTTTTACCATGTTTACTCGAATAAATGTTTTGTCTCAGTGACTATGTCTTTTGTTTGGATGTCAATGGTCTCCATTTCGTTCCCCCTCCATATTTAACCCTCTGACTCTAACTGTGTATGTGTGACGATACATATTTTATCGATTGTTCCTGGACCCGAAGGGTCCACCGAGGACCATTTTCTTATGCGGAAGGTTTCGTCCTCTGTACCTAAGTCAGGGGCCCACCCCTTCTAGGAGACCTCTTCCTTTACCGTTGGGTGAGGTCATAAAAACGGACCTTTTAGGGTACCTGTCTCCTCGGACCGTCCAACGTCCGGTCTCCCAGTGTTTTCTCAGTCTGTGTAGAATCGCTGATTTGTTGTTATTGCTATTCCACGGTAGATGATACTAGGTAGTACTATAATGACGTCCCTTATATGTCTGGGGATGAAAAGATTCAGTTCTTCTACTTAAATCTTATTTGTATCTATATTTGTTTTCGTTATAGTTCGTGACTCGAATAAACTGAATTTTTATCCCTGTGTGATCTAATTTTCATTACAACTTTATGTTCCCTACCAGAAATGACCCCGAAAATAGATCATATTTCCTTTGACCACTTTTATACTATAGTGGATCAAATTGTCTTGTGACTGGTAAGTCATGAACGGATACATTTCAACTAGTCGTTATCCCTCGATGTGCACTTTTATCTTCAAATTTTCGTCGGTACACGTGTCGTCTCTAGGGTTTCATTATTCTGAGTTTTAATTAACGTCCCTCGACTCAGACTCTTCAACTTCCATCTCGTCAAGAACAGTTTTACATGGACTGTTGTACTTTAACTTTCGGATCCGATTCATTTTTCCCCGGCTTTTACTGTGTGGGTAACTGTAGTCTGTTTCAGTGACAACGGAGTACTGAGTACCCTATAAATGAAGAGTATTGTTTAGTTATCCGTCCATAATGGAGGGGTAACGTTCGTGTCTTTGAGTTTTCAATTCATTAAATGGTTTCCAGTGTGTACACCGTTTCATAATCTCCGTCCTCCACTCGGATGCGGTAATATTTCTATTCCAAATTATTCGTAAATCTCCACTGACACCGTAAGGAAGGTGGACATTCTTACCGTAAGTGTCCTTCCCTATAAAACTAAATACTCCGTAGGGAATTACCGAAAAGAGACAGGTCAAAATACAGTAACGTCACACGGGTTTACTCCTACTCATGTGATCATAGAGAAATCGTTTACTGTGACTACCGTCTAAGGTGAACCCACGACTATTTAACAACTCAAACGTCTGTATGGAGGTGGTCGTTTTGAGTGACCTCCGTCTACGATGGGTCTGGTATAATCACCGGTCAGTAATTGAGGTTTAAATCTAATAGTCTTTCTTCGTATTAATCTTATTTTATCTCTCTTGACAAAAAAAATTTATTGTAAAGAGAGTTATTCATTTTGGTTTTATTTAAGATAATTTACTACATGATAACTATTGTCATTTATGTTTTATATTTTATTCAGTTACACAACGATGACGATTCAGTGAAGTCAGCACAGACTGAGACACGCTGGGGTATCTGCCGTCGGGCAGTCCGAGGGAACAGGGACCCTAAAAGGTCCGTTCTTGTGACCTCACCCAACGGTAAAGGAAAAGGTTACGTACTTTTTCTTTTCACTTTCACTTCAGCGAGTCAGTACAGGCTGGGAGTCGCTGGGGTACCTGACGTCGGACGGTCCGAGGAGGCAGACACCCTAAAAGGTCCGTTCTCATGACCTCACCCCAAGGTAACGGAAGAGACTCAGTTACACAATCTAGCTCCATAAAAAGTCAATGTAATAATATAAGGAGAGCTTTATAAATTGGGACATTATTCTCTGTTACAAGAAACCTACTGATGACACAGACTTTAATAAATTTTGTTATAGACGTCGTCATATGTGTGTAAAATATGTAAGAATTTATAAGAAGAGATTTTGTTGTTATAAGGTTATTTCTTTTCTACACTATGTATATGTGTCACCTATAATGAGTAGATATTTTTCTTACTTTATTACGGTAAACGTCGTTGTACTTTCCTGGATGTCTAATAGTATTCACTTTATTCAGTCTGTCTCTTTCTGTTTAGGGTATACTATAGTGAGTATACACCTTAGATTTCATACTGTGTTTACTTGAACAGATTCTTTGTCTTTCTCTGAGTGTCTGTATGAATCCAACGGTTATCTTTTGTCTGAATACCAACGGTACCCCTCCCGCCTTCCCTCTATCTACCCGACCCACAAACCCTACCCATCTACGTTTAATGCTGTAAATCTTACCAATTTGTTCCAGGATGATACATCGACGACGACGACGATTCAGTGAAGTCAGTACAGGCTGAGACACGTAGGGGTATCTGGTGTCGGGTGGTCCGAGGGGGTACAGACCCTAAGAGATCCGTTCTTGTGGTCTCATCCAACGGTAAAGGAAGAGGTTCTGTACTTTCAATTTTCTGTTTCACTTCAGTGAGTCAGCACAGTGTCCCTTGATATAAGTTATAGAACACTTTTTATTGGGAATTGTGGAAGTGATATAACATAACTTACACTAGCGAATCGAAAGTACTTGTATACAGAAAGATGGACGAAGTTTGGACTTAAATATATACTTTCCATCACGAGGGGTAGTTCCCTGTGCGAGGGGTTTAAGAGGACGTGGGTCGTAGTAACTAAGAAATCGATTCGGTTACAAGGAATTCCTCCTTTTTTTTATTCTTAGGAATCGTCCACAAAGGAGAGACGACCACGACGACTTGACGTCCCGTGTTCCGTCACGAGCCTCCTTCATGGACTTAGTAAACTCCTTTGATAAGGTAAACGGAAATAGAAGAAGGATTAACCAAAAAATAAACGGAAATTTAAAATTAACAGGACTAAATAACATAAAGTGAAATGTTACAAGGAATTTAGGAGACACCTTATTCGATATTTTGTCTTTAAGAAATTTTTATTTAGTAGGTCATTAGGTATAAATACATCTTTGTACTTCCATACGTCGTCCTAAAAATATATTTATGGATTGATTGAATGTTCTACTGATTCACGGACACGAGTTAAAATCGGATGAGGACCAATGAACCAAGGATCCTCATTCTATTCCTTCTATTGGGTAAGAGTGATGATGGTACCTTCCGTAAAATTTTTTATGAATTGTTTCGAGTTTGACCGAAAAGTCGAAGAAAAAGAAAATGGAACTAGTAGACCCGTATTTCATCTTAAACTAAATTAAAACACGTTCTAGTTATCTTCTACCGAGGGTTTACAAACACTTTAAGAATATCTAACAAGCCTTTTCGTTTATGGTGAGACAAATTTCAGTAGTATAGTCTTAACTTTATAGACAAGGATCTCATTAAATTTCAGAGTAAATCACACTGTCTTGCATTTGTATATGAACGAATTAAAAGAAAATTAATTCGGTAATATATTAACCTAGAATGGTCTTGATAACCTAATACAATGTCGACTTGTTTAACTTTCTCAAATGGAAAAACAAATTTTAGCTCTCTTTTTGGTTGGATTTATTTAAAGGAGTAACGAAATAAAATAGTAACTTATATACTCTTTTAATAGGACCGTACTTCTTTGTATTTTCGAAGAACTGTCTTTCTTTATACTTTAATTAGAAAGAAACTGACTTAGGTAAGTATAATAGATAATGACTGAGTCACGGCAACAAAGTTCAAGACAGTTGGCAGTAAACGGTAGTTTATTATTTTAAGATTCTCGTAAAGGATACGTTTACGAATTCATTTAAAACGTCCATACTTCTGTCACCAACAACTGAAATCAATACCGTAAACCACCTACCTCATCAGTTATGTTCTTCCTCAGAACAGAAGTGTTAGGTTCGACTTAGTGTTCCGGTAAGTGTAGAGATGTTAAGACGTCAGTCGTCGGAATAACCGTTAAAAAGACACGGTCTACGCGTTCCGTAGTCCTTATATTTCTACTCGTACGAACGAAAGGGAAGAGTTATCAAATGTAGTAGCCCGTGTATTTCCGTATACGTTATGCGTATACGTCACACTGAATTCTACAGTACCTCCATACTCAGTTAATGTTGCCTTCGCGTCTCTTCTACGTTCCTTTATTCTTATCTTTACAATCCCCTCGGAAGAGTCTCTTGATGAAGACGACACTGAACTTCATCTTAAGTGAGACCAACTATGTTCGTCTTCTACTGAAGTTTTTACTTCTTCTCATTTTTACTATGGAAGCCCTGTCCTCCGTGACAGTCATGACAACCCCCTATACCAAGAATACTCACCGTAGACACTTGAGGGCTCCTTGTCCCTCCTCCTCCTAGTCTCGCGGACTGGTCAGTCCAATCACTGAAAGTGAAAGTGGATACCAGTCATCAGTCGATGACTTTAGAATCTAATCCTTCGTCATAGTAACCTGTCAAGATCGACCCTTTTCCTTTTACCTGACGTCCGGGTTTATGGACCGTCAGTTAATACCGTTATTAAAGTTGTTCGTTATTACTCTCTAAATTTTGTTATTTTTGTCTTTACCTCTCATATCCAGTAAATTAAATACCATGATAAGAAGATTGTAAAACTATTTTCCTAAATTTTGTCCTCCAAAACAAAAGATTGTGAACACAGTAAATAACGTAGTAACGTATAAATATTATACGATCGATCACACTCGAAAGGTGTGAATTATATAGAAGTCTTTTAGAGATATTCGAATATTCAAACAACTGGGATGTCTACTTACTCTCTAACTAAATAAACTGGTGTAGTAATCGTTTCGATGAAACTTTTTGTAGTATTAAGTATCCTTTAAACATACCGGTAATATTCCAAAGTCACTTAACGAGTTCGTGTTTTAATGAAAGAATTCTCCTTTTAGAAACGTCACAATTCGAATCTTTTGTCAATACTGAGTCGTAGGAACTTCCTTTGTCTATCAGATAGGTTCATAATTGGTTTTAGATTACTTTACTAATAAATGTCACTACCCCCGTCCAGGTCTCTTGGGTCTTACCTGTCTTCGAGGGTTCCTGATCATTGGAAGTACGATGTCGGGCTCCCCGGTCCACTCCCTCACGACAAGGATCCTCGTATCGAGAATTTCCTCCGTCGACCTTTCCGACCGTCCTTCCCCGTTCCATCTCCCCCTCCCCCGGTATCTGTCTCTCTACTCGGTAACAGTTTTGGATGACCTCTGACCCTAACCGTATATATGTGAAGATACATATTATGTCTATTGATTACTCTTGAAGGACGTATCGTGTCCCTTGAGATGAGTCACGAGACAACACTGGATTTACGTTTTTCAGGTTTTTTCTCCCCTATTTATACATCCATATCGACTAAGTAAAACGATATGTCGTCTTTGATTATGTTGTAACATTTCGTTGATATGAGGTTAATTTTTTTCTTTTGATAATCTTTCCCTCTCGTCCTTTATGTGGTCTTGGAAGGACAGGAAGAGGCGTTCAGAGGCCGACCACATAGGTGTTACATTTTACTTGACGTTCTTTCTTTCTCCTGTTTCTCGATACAGTTTCGCACCTACTACGGAGTTTTTTCCTCGGTAGTGGGTCCTGTGTCTTACACTTCTACCCGTTCCCGTCAACACCCCCTCCCTACTACGTGTGCTCTACTTCGTCGGGACCCTCCCACGGTAACCATGAAACGTTTACCAGTTGGACCGATGAACTCGTCGGACGAAAGGTCAAAACGTAAAAGGTCTTCGTACTAAGACGTCTACCTCCAGGGAAACGGCAAGACACAAGTGTCGGGACACTACGGTAGGTCTAAGGACGGACCCAGAATGAAGACACGGTTCAGGAGGGACTCTGGATAAAGGGATCACCCAATACCGATTGGGTGATAAGAGACACGAAACAAATACTCAGGTTACTACGATAAATTACGTATCTTCATAAACTGTAGAGACATAACTTCACAATTACTTATTTATATATCCTTTTCACTTGTTTCCGGAACTATTTAATAGGATCCTTTCTTTGAAGTTTTCACTTAAAGGGTCCAAACTTGTCTACTAGTCCCCAATAAATTAGGATAAGTTAAAACGGTAACAAAACGAGAGGAAGGTTAGAGTAGTCAGTTAGTTAATAGTTGTGTACCACTTGTATTTACTCACGAAAGAAACTCCGACTTGATTTTCCTACAACCATGGTTCCCTCGAACAACCCCCCCCCCCCCCGTCCGTAGATTTTTGTCAATAATACTGTACTTGACGATCAACTTTATTGTTGTAAAACCACGTTTTACTTAGGGACCAATTATCCAAAGATCTCGTAATTGAGTCGGTCAAAATACCTTAATATCTGAAAAGGGGATTTGTTCATTATATGAATAATAAGTATTAGATGAATAATAAGTATTAAAGTTTATTGGGAATTTTATGTGAGTCACTTTAACATCACGGAAAGAGGGGTGAAATGACCCGTTGGACTCGTGAGGAACGGATCCGAGACGAGTCTGTGAGTCGTAGAGGGAGATAATGACCTCCTTGTCGATAAATTTAGTTCACGTTTCCGTGTATCAAGTCGGGGGACCTTAACTCCCAATAATTGTTTATTACGTCTTGATCTTTTTGGTTTGGTTCGTGGGAGTCCAAATATTAGGATCGAGAAACACTCCTGTGTCTTTTCCTCCTTGAATGTGAACTCGTAACTAAGGACGGAAGGGTCTATGGTTGACACGCAGGACTTCTTTCCTCAAGTCTTTGTATCCAAGACTCCTTGATCCTGGGGTCCGTCCGACACGACGTTTTGTCCCCACTGGCATGCGGAGTGAGTCCTGTAATAAAACCCTCCTACTTTTTCCGATTATATATGTTTTGACTACACAGTTACTACTACCGAATTATTTCGAATAAAGAATGTGATTCCACATATGATAATGATTTTGTAGGGTCGTAATGACACAACTAGTCTCTATGTATAACTATTCACTTTTTAATAGTAAATAAAACTTGACAATCACTACTTTTCTTTGTCTCTTCACATTACTTGTGTTTACCTAAAAAGTAGGATTCTTTGGAGTAGTAATAAAGGAAATTAAGGATGTATGTCAACACCACATCCTCATTGAAGGTGTCCTAATGACTCAACTCTCCTAATGTCTGAACCTTCAACTCTCGGGCATTGAGAGGTGTAGAAAAGGAACGACTAAGTAGAAAGTGAATTAATCAGAAGGTGAAGGAAAAGAAGAAAAAGACGTGTTCTTTAACTCCTAAGAAAGAATTTAGGTAGAGGACAGGAAAGAATAGTATGGGACTTTAAATCCAGTGGTACTACGGAACAGATCTGACACATAATTACAAGACAAAAGGTAAAAAGAGGAATTTTAGTGATGAGACAACTCACTAGAGTCTATGTTCTTTTGGTCAGGTTTTCCAGATTCGAAACATTTGAGTTTGGTGATAAAGGTCGACGAGGTTTTGAACCGAAGGGGGAGAAAAGGTTTAGAGAACGATAGAAACCGAACACGAAGTAACGGATCATTATAGTGGATCACTTTGACAGGTCCCTACCATTTTTAAGAACACTTACGTTCTATAGACGGGGGGACATTATTGACGATGAGTGGGAGGTCCTATGAGGCGGAGGTGTTTGACCCGGTGTACCAGACTGTCGGTGTGAGACGAAGGAGAGTGTTATCACTTTATTTCGCTAGAGACTTAAGGAAGGACGGGTGTCTGCTACTGGACGAAAGTCTGCGTCTACCACAGAAGGAGAGTAGGAGAATGGGGTCAAGGTTTACGTTACAAGATCTGGGTGTTCCTCGTGGCAAGAGACTACTGAAAGGTTTGTACGTTCTTCATAGGTGTTTACGTACTCACTGAATATGATGTTGAAGTCCCTGTAGATGGGGGTCCTCTCAGATGTAACGGTGAACCTAATAGGGTAAAGTGGAGACAATGTGAGTGAAACTGTGACCTACACAATTATTTTAGATGAGGACTGTGCAGGTACCTACACCTCGACCCGCAAAAGGTCAAGTGACACCTGGATGACTCGTTAAAAGACACGCTGACATTAAAAGTTAGTAGGAACGAACTAGTCGTTACCTCGACTAGTACTACGTCTTATGTATGTCGTACTCAACTTAGATGGAAATAAAGAAAATCAGTAATTTACAAGTGTTCATCTACTATTTAAAAGAGATGAAGTTATATAAAGGAACTGTATTTTTCGTGATTTTCCCTTAATTTGACAGTATTTTTGAGATTATACGTGACATGTATAAAGGGACAGTTTCTTCGACAAAAATCAATTCTGAACATCCTATAAGTCAAAGTTAGTCACATTTAAATTTATTTAAGTAAAGTTAGAAGTGAGAGGGAAGGTCGATATTTAGACCCTTCTGGATGTCGTAATTAGACTAGAGTAAAAGTTACATTCCCGTTACCCCTTCTGTAAAATAACTATAATTTGTCTTTTAATGTTATCCACTAATTTAATTTAGAGACCCAACTTTCTATATCATTATCTTAATTTAGTTTAAGACAGTGGAATTTAGTTCTATAAATTGACATTTCCGGACAACAATCCCTTGGTATTTCGATGAGGTTCCTACTAAAAAATACGTGACAATTTTTTTTCTCTCTCGTTTTCTCTCTTAAACGACCACTTCTCTTTCCCTATAAAAAACGTGTACACATCGACTACAGTGGAGATTTACATTTACCAGTGTAAATGAACTAAGTATTCTGTATCTTACAACTGGGGTCATCTATTAAATAAAAAGACGATTAAACTGTCGTTTCTGACCCACCATATCATGTTCTCTGTTACTAGTAGTTGAAGGTCGAAATTTGGTTCTGTAGAGGTTCTAGTAAGGTCGAGACTACAAGACTCTAACAGTCTAAGACCACCTATAGGTGAGGTCACGTTTACAATGATTCTTATCGAGGTAACACCCAAGTGCCCTATTTGACTTTCAACTTTTGTTCTTGTGTCGAACGTTTAGACATGATGCCGAAAGGTTTGTTTAACTGGTACGGTTGGTACTTACGTCTAATCCAACTTTGTGAACTTCGTTTTGAAGTGAGTATCCGTGGTTCAAAATCTATTCCGGTACAGTTTTTCTAGATTGTTATTCAATCGTACCTAATCGAGATTTTTATTCAGATGAGTGAGTGACAAGATCACTAAAAGAACTAAATACTTAGAACTAGTATTGATCACTCTGACAGAACTCTGATTGAGAGTCGGAGTTTCGAAATCCCTTTGGGAAGGTACCGTGGGGAGTGAACCCCCAACGGGAGTCAAAATTCCTTTATGCAAGAAAAGACGTTTTTGATTCTTTGGATTTAAGTAAACTGAGACATACACAAGAAGTACCAGAAAAAAAGTGTGACATCAAAGATTTAGTATC
This sequence comes from Capra ibex, assembly GCA_006410555.1. Lineage (NCBI taxonomy): Eukaryota > Metazoa > Chordata > Mammalia > Artiodactyla > Bovidae > Capra > Capra ibex. The sequence goes on along the minus strand of SJYO01052474.1, from coordinate 85,720,412 downwards.
CCGATAATATTTCTGAGTTATTTGAAAACATGGACCATGTTCCATTCAAAATTATTACAGTCTATAACGAAGACCCTTCAATAGTTACATAACTACAATAGTTCAGGTTCGAGTAAAACGAACGGTACACTGTTCGTTATTTAACCTCCGGTTATTTAACCTCTTCTCCACAACTCCGTCTCTTATTACTGAAATAAGTCTTTCAGTCGTCTGTCCCTTCTGTGTCTGATTACAGAGTTTTATTGGTAGAATAGTCCCAGACCTACGGTCCAAGAAAACATCTTGTCTCTCCCTCTCCTCAACTCCTTTATTTTCTTTTTCCGGTATTCAGAACGTTTTATAGAGGACCTTACGGGTCGGGTACCCCTATCCTACATGATTAAAGAAAAAAGAACGTTGGTAAGTGTCTACCTGTCCCAGACCTATGAAGGGACTTGTTTCCGTGGAACCAAATTGTAAGTCCATCTCCCTGCCCCACGAGGCTCCATCCGGTAAAACAAATTTGTCATAGGAAAATCCTTGTTTACTTTACCCTTCGTTTCCAATTTCATTTTCTTTGTCTAGATTGTACCTCAGTCTTAAACTAGAAGGGACATTGTAACTGACACTTGAGGTTTCGGTAGAAAGTGACGGAACGATACGACCTACCTCAACCAGGGAGAGTTATAAAGAAAACCGTCGACCGTACTACGACCGAGTTACCGAATACCCGGTCTACAAGTCGTGTCGGAGGGTCTTAGTCGTGTCTCACTCGAGGTACACGAGACATAACCCCTGAACGTAGTGGGGGTTTTCTTCGAAAACATGAGTGATCCGGATTCCTAAGAAAGGACGAGGAACCAGAGGGAGATTTCGGATACCAGTCCAGATCAATACCGTCAGTCGGTGGAACAGGTGGTTAAACCCGGTGTCGGTGTGGGAACGGTTGGTCCACATTTAGGTTGGAACACCTCTCTTGGTGAACAAGGAAGGAGACTCCACGGGAAAGTCGGAAGTCCAAAAAAGTCTCAAGAGAAAATGAGGAAGAGAGGGTAACCCGTCCTCCGGGGTCGTCCTGACGACATCTTCGTCGACCTCCCGTAATAGTGACGCAACATGGTTGATGGTTTCTCTCTACAATGGTCAAGAAATATAATTTCAAATACAATCAAATGTATTTCATGATTTATGTATTCCATAATCAAATGTGTTTCAAATGTAATTTCATTTAAAATGAAATGTAATTTCAATGGTTAAGAAATGTAATTTTAAAGGGACAACTTCACTGGCTACACGAAAGACAGAGGACTGATTTGGGACTTATTACGTCGATGAACTTGATGACTAACAAGTTTACCTTGTTACAAATATGCCTGAATGAAGGTCTGAAGACATAGAAAATGAGAAAAACCGGTGAACTGAAGACTGGTTCTCGGGAGTCGTGAATTGGACTGTGGATTAAACCCTAACAGATATCACAATTACGGAACGGTGAGAGATGGATACTAGGGAAACAATTCCTGTACCAAACTTAGTGGTCAAAAGGAAGTCCGGAACTGCTTTAAAGACCATTTCACGGTTCGAAACGTAACTGGAGTTAAAGTACTTTACTACGAACATAACATCATTGTAAGTCCATTACTAGTGGTACAGTCAAAGGAAGACGAACATACGTGTTTAGAATAGAAAGAAGGAATATTTTCTTATCCATCTGGTCCACTACAATTATTACTATAATGATCGTTATTATTATTGTCGTCTCGAATAAAAACAGTCCGTGACACAATTTATATAAAATAAATTAAAGGTATTATCAGGATAATCAATCTATTACAAGATATATGCATAATATTTATCATTATGACTTTGAACCTCTTTAAACCACAGAACCGGTTATAGTTCGTCGATTATTCATCGTTATGAAACCGCTGGACTACGCTTCTCAACTGAGTAATCTTTTCAGGGACTACGACTCTTTTTAACTTCCGTCCTCCTCTTCCCCTACTGTCTCCTGTTCTACCAACTTACCGTAGTCACTGAGTACCTGTACTCAAACTCGTTCGAGGTCCACTACCACTTCCTGTCCCTTCGGACCATATAAAATTAGGTACCCCAGTGTTTCTCAACCTGTACTGACTTGTTGATGTTGTTATTCTTCGTCTAGACTCCGTTCATTTGACACCGACTAATAAGTTTTAATTTGACAACAATGAATCGAGTGCAATAAGGTTTTTACCCGAAGGGACCACCGAGTCAGTCGTTTTTCAGACGGACGTTACGTCTTCTGGGCTCAAACTAGGGACCCGACCCTTCTAGAGAACCTCTTTTTTTTACCGTTGGGTGAGGTCATAAGAACGGACCTCTTAGGGTATCTGTCTCCTCGGGTCGTCCCGATCAGGTACCTTAACGTTCCCAACCTGTACTGACTTACTGATTAAGGTTTTCACCAGTGTTAAAGTGAAGGGATACTAAAAAATTTAAATAATATAATAGTTATTCATGAACTATTGATGACTTAAATAATTAGTGAGTACCATAAAGTTACTTGTAGTGATTTATATTGACAGTGTCACTGTATACTAAATCATTAATGATTTAGATGAGTTTACACACACTTTATTTTTGATGAGTTTACACACACTTTGACAAAGGTAACTACATACATTACGTTTACTTACGTTTATAAAACGGGATTACTGGGGTCGATGATTTAAACACACTGTCTTTCTAGTGACTGTTGTAAAGACCAAGTTAAATTAATTAATTTGATCCGAGACAAGTAACTTTACTAATAAATCAAAAACTTTACACCAAGTATTCGAATACGAACTTCATAGTTAAAATTTTACTTGGTAACGATGAACCCATCCTGTTTACTCATTTAGTAAAATTTTACATTAATATGGTACGATGGTATTAGCCCTCCTTACCATTCCGATGACTGTTCGTTTATCCGATATTTACGTTAATTAATCGGAAATGACTTGTTTCCTACGTTGAATTAAAAATAGTCCATTATGGTATGTGGTTAAAGTAGAGAAAGTGTGCAAAAGAACTCTTATTTTAATATAAGTACGTAGTAAATCCTCTTCCTGACTCTGTGTTCGACCTAAGGGTCCACCGTGTCACCATTTCTTAGACGGACGGTTAAATCTTCCACGTTCTCTACACCCAAGTTAGAGACCCAGTCCTCCTGGGGGACCTCATCCTTTACCGTTGGGTGAGGTCATGAGAACGGACCTCTTAGGGTACCTGTCTCCTCGGACCACCCGATGTCAGGTACCCCAGGGGTTTCTCAGTCTGTGCTGACTCGCGTGGACATGTACGACTCTACACTTACTTTTCTTCCTAGACTTTTCAGTGTAAAGGAGTAGCTCTGAAATCCATTGAGGAAGGTTTATATTAAACTTCACTCTTAGAGTCCCAACACCACCCACAGATTGCTTAGTTACTCGTACATTCACACGTCAACACTTTTATCTTTCATAATATTTTTAGGTGCACCTAAACGTACTACGATGTTTAGAGGTCCGAACATCTAAAAAGGACGACGGAAACAGAATTTTTAGTATTAAACGAATGACAACCAAAGTTAAAAGGGGGTTGTAGAGGTTAAAATCACATAGGGGTTTAGAAATAGGGAGGGACAAAGAAAATCTTTAACTTTCAGATACTAAAAACATCGAATATAGTACTCGATTTTAACTTTGTGACATTTAGGAGGTTTCCTGTCTTTCTCAATTTAAAGTGAATTCAATACCGTAAGTTCTATAAGGATAAAACTTAAATGTGACTCATTTAAAGTGAATAACACGAAATAACAAAAAAATTAAAAATAAAAATGAAATAAAATGAAATGTTATGACATAACCAAAACGGTGTGTAACTGTACTTAGACGGTACCCACATGTACTCAAGGGTTAGGACTTGGGGGGAGGGTGGAGGGTGGACTATAGTAGAGAGACCTAGTAGGGACACGTAGTCGCGGTTCGTAGGACATAGGACATAGCTTGTATCTGACCGCTAAGTAAAGAATGTACTATCATATGTACAAAGTCACGGTAAGAGGGTTTAGTAGGGGGGGAGGTGAGGGAGAGGGAGTCTCAGGTTTTCAGGTAAGATATGTAGACACAGAGAAAACGACAGAGTGTATTTCCCAATAGTAATGGTAGAAAGATTTAAGGTATATATATATACAATCATATGACATAACCACAAAAAGAAAGACCGAATGAAGTGAGACATATTAGTCGACGTCAAAGCAGGTAGAGCAATCTTGACTAAGTTTACATAAGAAAAATTACCGACTCATTATGAGGTAACACATATACATGGTGTCGAAAGAATAGGTAAGTAGACGACTACCTGTTAATCCCACAAAGATACAGGACNGACTTGGGGGGAGGGTGGAGGGTGGACTATAGTAGAGAGACCTAGTAGGGACACGTAGTCGGGGTTCGTAGGACATAGGACATAGCTTGTATCTGACCGCTAAGTAAAGAATGTACTATCATATGTACAAAGTCACGGTAAGAGGGTTTAGTAGGGGGGGAGGTGAGGGAGAGGGAGTCTCAGGTTTTCAGGTAAGATATGTAGACACAGAGAAAACGACAGAGTGTATTTCCCAATAGTAATGGTAGAAAGATTTAAGGTATATATATACAATCATATGACATAACCACAAAAAGAAAGACCGAATGAAGTGAGACATATTAGCCGACGTCAAAGTAGGTAGAGCAATCTTGACTAAGTTTACATAATAAAAATTACCGACTCATTATGAGGTAACACATATACATGGTGTCGAAAGAATAGGTAAGTAGACGACTACCTGTTAATCCCACAAAGATACAGGACTGATAATATTTGTCACAACGTTACTTGTAACCCCATGTACACAAAGAAAGGTAAGACCAAAGGAGCCACACATACCGGTTGTCACCCTAACGACCCAGTATGCCGTCAAGAACTTCTCTAGAGATCAGAAAGCATAAGACAACAAAAGGAGATAAAGAAACGTAACTAGCGACTTCTTCCGAAAGAATAGAGAAGAACGATAAGAAACCTTGAGGCGTAAGTCTACGAATATAGAAAGGAAAAGAGGAACCGAAAAACGGAGAGAAGAAAAGTGTCGATAAACATTTCAGAAGGGTCTGTCGGTAAAACGAAAAAACGTAAAGAAAAGGTACCCCTACCAGAACTAGGGACAGACGACATCTCACAGTGTTTGGAGTAAGGTATCAAGTAGACCGTGAGATAGATAGTCTAGATCCAGGAATTTAGATAAAGAGTGAAGGTGAGATATTAGTATTCCCTAAACTAAATTCAGTATGGACTTACCAGATCGTCAAAAGGGATAAAATAAGTTAAACTCAGACTTAAACCATTATTCCTCAAGTTTAGCCTCGGTGCCAGTCGAGGACCAGCACAAAAACAACCGACATATCTCGAAGAGGTAGAAACCGACGTTTCTTATATTAATTAGACTAAAACCACAACTGGTAGACCACTACAGGTACACATCTCAGAAGAGAACACAACAACCTCCTCCCACAAACGATACTGGTCACGCAAAAGAACTGTTTTGAGATTATCAGAAACGGGACGAAGTAAGGTGTAAGGTTCCGGTTTAAACAGACAATGAGGTCCACAAAGGACTGAAGGATGGAAACGTAAGGTCAGGGGATATTACTTTTCCTGTAGGAAAAACACACAATCAAGATCTTCCAGAACATCCAGAAGTATTTTGGTAAGTTAAAGTCGAAGAAGTCGTAATGACCAACCCCGTATCTGAACCTATTTACACTATAACTTACCAAACGGACCCTCTGCTTGTCTCTAGTAAGACAACAAAAACTCTAACGTAGGTTCATGACGTAAAGTCTGAGAAAACAATTGGCACTACCGATGAGGTAAAGAAGACTCCCTAAGGACGGGTGTCATCATCTATATTACCAGTAGACTCAATTTAAGTGGGTATGGTCAGGTATAATGAAACGACTAAGGATCTTACAACTGCAAGTGGGAACGGTAGAGAACAAACTGGTGAAGGTTAACTAAGTACCTGGACTGTAGGGTCCAAGGATACGTTATAATGAGAAATGTCGTAGTCTAGAACGAAGATAGTGGTCAGTGTAGTTGTTGACCCATAACAAAAGTGAAACCGAAGTAGGGAAGTAAGAAAGACCTCATAAAGAGGTGACTAGAGGTCATCGTATAATCCGTGGATTACTGGACCCCTCAAGGAGAAAACCATAGGATAGTAAAACGGAAAAGTATGACAAGTACCCCAAGAGTTCCGTTCTTATGACTTCACCGAACGGTAACGGAAGAGGTCACCTGGTGTAAGACAGTCGAGAGAGGTGGTACTGGGTGGGTAGAACCCAACGGGGTGTCCGTACGGAACCAAAGTAACTCAATCTATTCCGACAACAGGATCACACTAATCTAACTGATCAAAAAACACTCATACCAAAGTCACACAGAAGGGAGACTACGGGAGAACGTTTTGGATGGTAGAATGAACCCAAAGAGAACGGAACCCGCACCCAATAGAGTAGTACTAACGAGGTCGTTTCGTCTCGACGCCGAGGAATGGAACCTACTCCCCATAGAGGAATGGCGGTGGCAAGGACTGGAAGTTACACCCTGTCGAGGAGATCCGGGATGTCGTGGACGCGTCGGTGACGAGGAGACCAACGAGGAGGGCCGGCGGTGGGGACTGGCCGTGGTGACTGGAGTCTACGTCCCATCGAGGAGAACCAGCGGCGGGGACTGGAGCCTGCACCCCATCGAGGAGTGTCGGCGGTGACTGGAGCCCACGTCCCATGGAGGAGAACCGGTACGGACGCGACCGAACGTCGGCGGACGCGATTCTTCTCCACTGTTCTATGTGTCTTCTTGATTTGTTTTTTCTAGAAGCGCTGGGTCTATTAGTACTATTACACTAATGATTAGATAACGGTCTTCAGAACCTTACACTTCAGTTCACCCGGAATCTTTCGTAGTGATACTTGTTTCGATCACCTCCACTACCTTAAGATCAACTCGACGAAGTTTAGGACTTTCTACTACGACACTTTCACGGCGTGAGTTATACGGTCGTTTAAACCTTTTGAGTCGTCACCGGTGTCCTGACCTTTTCCAGTGAAAAGTAAGGTTAGGGTTTCTTTCCGTTACGGTTTCTTTCGAGTTTGATGGTGTGTTGACGTGAGTAGAGGGTACGATCATTTCATTACGAGTTTTAAGAGGTCGGTCCAAAGTCGTTATGTACTTGGTACTTGAGGGATTACAACTTCGACCAAAATCTTTTCCGTCTCCTTGGTCTCTAGTTTAACGGTTGTAGACGACCTAGTACCTTTTTCGTTCTCTCAAGTTCTTTTTGTAGATGAAGACGAAATGACTGATACGGTTTCGGAAACTGACACACCTAGTGAGTTCTTTTTGTAGATGAAGACGAAATGACTGATACGGTTTCGGAAACTGACACACCTAGTGTCATTTGACACCTTTTAAGACTTTCTCTACCCTTATGGTCTGGTGGATTGAACGGAGAACTCTTTAGACATACGTCCGGTCCTTCGTTGTCAATCTTGGCCCGTACCTTGTTGTCTGACCAAGGTTTATCCTTTACCTCATGCAGTTCCGACATATAACAGTGGGACGAATAAATTGAAGATACGTCTCATGTAGTACTCTTTGCGACCTGACCTTCTTTGTGTTCGACCTTAGTTCCAAGGGCCCTCTTTATAGTTGTTGGAGTCTATACGTCTACTGTGGTGGGAATACCGTCTTTCACTCCTCCTTGATTTTTCGGAGAACTACTTTAATTTTCTCCTTTCGTTTTTTCAACCGAATTTCGAGTTGTAAGTCTTTTGCTTCTAGTACCGTAGACCAGGGTAGTAAAGTACCCTTTATCTACCCCTTTGTCACCTTTGTCACGGTCTACAATAAAACCCCCCGAGGTTTTATTGACTTCTACCACTGACGTCGGTACTTTAATTTTCTACGAATGAGGAACCTTCTTTTTAATACTGGTTCGATCTATCGTATAACTTTTCGTCTCTGTAATGAAACGACTGATTCCAGGTAGACCAGTTGTGATACCAAAAGGTCACCAGTACACACCTACACTCTCAACCTGACACTTCTTTCGACTCACGGTTTCTTAACTACGTAAACTTGACACCACAACCTCTTCTGAGAACTCTCAGGGAACCTGACGTTCCTCTAGGTTGGTCAGGTAAGACTTCCTCTAGTCGGGACCCTAAAGAAACCTTCCTGACTACGACTTCGACTTTGAGGTCATGAAACCGGTGGAGTACACTTCTTAACTGAGTAACCTTTTCTGAGACTACGACCCTCCCTAACCCCCGTCCTCCTCTTCCCCTGCTGGCTCCTACTCTACCGACCTACCGTAGTGACTGAGCTACTTGTACTCAGACTCACTTGAGATCCTCAACCACTACCTGTCCCTCCGGACCGCACGACGTTAAGTACCCCAGTGTCTCAGCCTGTACTGACTCGTTGACTTGACTTGACTACCGTCAAGATAAACGTTAAAAAATTCCTTAGAGGTGTGACAAGAGGTATCACACGTATCTTACGTATCAAACGTAAGGGTGGTTGTCAGATTCTCCCAAGGGAAAAGAGGTGTGGGAGAGGTCGTAAATAACGAACGTCTAAAAACCTAGCGTCGGTAAGACTGACCACACTTTGCCATGGACTAACGCCAGAACTAAACGTAAAGAGACCATTACTCACTACAACTCGTAGAAAAGTACACAAACAATCGGTAGGCATACAGAAGAAACCTCTTTACAGGTAAATCAAGAAACCGGGTAAAACACTAACCCAGTAAATAAAAATACCTTAACTCGACGCATACAACGAACATATAAAAACTCTACTCAACAAACAGTCAACGAAGTAAACGATAATAAAAAAGGGTAAGACTTCCGACAGAAAAGTGGAACGAATATCAAAGGAAACAACACGTCTTCGAAAATTAAAATTAATCTAGGGTAAACAAATAAAAACGAAAACAAAGGTCATAAGACCCTCCACCTAGTATCTCCTAGGACGGCACTAAATACAGCTTCTCACAAAACGGATACAAGAGGAGATCCTCAAAACATCAAAGACCAGAATGCAAATCTAGAAATTAGGTAAAACTCGAATAAAAACACACACCACAATCTTTCACAAAATCAAAGTAAGAAAATGTTCACCAACTGGTCAAAAGGGTCGTGGTGAACAATTTCTCTAACAGAAATTAGGTAACATATAAGAACGGAGGAAACAGTTTCTATTCCACAGGTATCCACACACCTAAACAGAGACCCGAAAGATAAAACAACGTAACTAGATGTAAAGACAGAAACACGGTCATGGTACAGAACTAATGACACCGAAACATCATCTCGGAATTCAGTCCGTTCAACTAAGGAGGGTAAGGTAAGAAGAAAGAGTTCTAACGAAACCGATAAACTCCAAAAAACATAAAGGTATGTTTAGAACTTTAATAAACAAGATCAAGACACTTTTTATACCGACCATCGAACTATCCCTAACGTAACTTAGACATCTAACAAAACCCATCATATGAGTAAAAGTGATATAACTAAGAGGGCTAGGTACTTGTACCATATAAAGAGGTAGACGATCACAACAGAAACTAAAGAAAGTAGTCAAAAAGTATCAAAAGATATATATCCTGAAATCAAAGAAATCCATCTATATAAGGATTCATAAAATAAGAAAAGCAACGTTACCACTCACCTTAACAAAGGAATTAAAGAAAAAGATGAAAGAGTAATAATCACATATCCGTCCGTTCCCTAAAGACACACAACTAAAATATAGGACGTTGAAATGATATAATTAACTAATCGAGATCATTAAAAGACCACCTCAGAAATCCCAAAAGGTACCTCTCCTAGTACAGTAGACGTTTGTCACTCTAAAAATGAAGAAGAAAAGGTCAAACCTAAGGAAAATAAAGAAAAAGACGAGACTAACGACACCGGTTTTGAGAGTCTTGATACAACTTATCATCTCCACTTTCACCCGTGAAAACAGAACACGAAATTTTAAGATGTATAAATTATCGAAATAACTCACCATTAACTATTTTTTGAAGTATATACGTTACACATATTAAATTCCTCAAACCTGTATGCGTTTACGGGCACCATGGTCGTAGTGGTACTTCTACTGTCTGTAGGTTATGAAGGGTTTTGAAGGGACACATGGAAATAAAAACCAAACAAACAAAACACCATTCTTGTATATTGTGTTCTATTTATGTGTTGTGGTATAACAATTGATGTCCAAACACAGTGTACAGTCTAGAGATCTTGAAAAATTAGATCGTCTCGACCTTTAATTGGAGGTAACGTGGTGTGAGGTATCGGGGACCGTTGGTTATGACACAAACGACGAAGATACTCAAAGTGATGAAATGTAACATGTTTACTTTAGTACGTCATAAACGGGAAAACACTGGCCGAATACAGTGCTTCGTATTATCGGAGAATCAAGTAGGTGTGACAGTGTTTGTCTTCCTAAAAGAAGTAAAAATTCCGATTTATCACATATAATGTACACATATGATGTAAAAGAAACAGGTAATTAGAAAACTACCTGTACCAACGAAGACATAAAACCAATGACACTTATTACGACGTTACTTGAACCCACTCGTCTGTAGAGAAGGCACACGGACCAACACATTGGTTGTTGGAGTAGTCCTATGTCCTACCAAAGTAATGGTGTCTCAAAGGAAACGAGACGGGGAAGGATCAGTTTGTTTGGGGAGTGGAAATAGAGAACCGTTCATGTAAACGAAAGAGTTATATATCAATACGTAAATGGTTTACTAGTACATTTTCTTTAACGTGTAAGACATTGAAAACCGAACTAATTAAAGTGAATTTTATCATGTTGACTCTAAATGGTGTATAAAGGTACGTAGTCATCTTGTAATGAAAAATATAAACTTATGATAAAATAAATAAATAAGTAGACAACTACTGATAGACTCCATAAAGGTCGAACTCCGTCAATGTTAATTACGACGACATTTACAAAAACACTAAAACACACCTGTATTAAAGGATAAAAGATCATATCACCCTGATTATTGATGTTTTCATTCACATACAAATTGAAATATTCGTAGACGTGTGGACAACATTTTTCACCCAATTAGTAAAACGTAAGAGAGTTCGTCACTTACTCTAAAGGACAACTACGTATGAGAGTAGTTGTCAACCGTTACTGTCTAAAAATTTAAAAAAAGAAATATCATTTACTCTTCACCGTAAATAACAAAATAAAATGTAAACGGTTTATTGTTACTACGATTTATAGAAAATACACTAATAATAAAAGAAACCACTTCACGGAAAAAAGTAAAAAATGGGAAAAATCGATCTACCAAACAGATAAATAGTGAACGAAAACTCTCAAGAAACGTGTAAGATCCGTGTTAAACAACTCATATCCTTGAGATATGGAGGAGAGTCAGACTTTGAACTGAAAAATAAAAGAATTGTCACAAAAAGTATCTAGTTGCAAAAATAAAAACTACTGTAGGTTTGATAGTGTCTAAAAGAAGAGACAAAAGAAAAGTTGTAAATATGGAAGTGTAAAATGTAAGGTAGGATACTGTGTTAAACTAAGTGACTAAAATAAAGTAAAAAATAAAGAAATTCAAATAAATAAAATTAACCTCCGATTAATGAAATGTCATAACATCACCAAAAACGGTGGAACTGTACTTAGTCGGTACCCACATGTACACAAGGGGTAGGACTTTGGGGGAGTGTCGTAGGAGGGGGAGGGTAGGTAGACCCAGTAGGGTCACGTACTCGAGACTTGTGGGACAGAGTACGTAGCTTTGACCTGACCACTAGACAAAGTATATACTATTATATGTACAAAGTTACGATAAGAGTGTCCAGTAGGGTGGGAACGGAAGAGGGTGTCTCAGGTTTTCTGACAATTATGTAGACACAGAGAAAACGACAAAGCGTATATACCAATAGTAATGATAGTAAGATTTAAAGTATATATACACAATGATATGACATAACCACAAAAAGAAAGACCGGATGAAGTGAGACATATTATCCGAGGTCAAAGTAGGTGGAGTAATCTTGACTAAGTTTACGTAAGAAAAATTACCGACTCCTTATAAGGTAACACATACACGTGGTCCGAAAGAATAGGTAAACAGACGACTACCTGTAGATCCAACGAAGGTACAGGACCGATAATATTTATCACGACACTACTTGTGACCCCATGTGCACAGAGAAAGTTAAGACCAAAGGAACCACACATAGAGGTCATCACCCTAACGACCCAGTATACCGTCAAGATAAAGGTCAAAAAATTCCTTAGAGGTGTGACAAGAGGTATGACCGACATGATCATACGTAAGGGTGGTTGTCACACTCTCCTAAGGGATAAGAGGTGTGGGAGAGGTTGTAAATAACAAACATCTAAAAACCTATCGTCGGTAAGACTGGTCGCACTCTACCATGGAGTAACACCAAAACTAAACGTAAAGAGACTATTACTCACTACAACTCGTAGAAAAGTACACAAAATAATCGGTAGACCTACAGAAGAAACCTCTTGACAGATAAATCAAAAAACCGGGTAAAAAACTAACCCAGTAAATAAAAAGACCTTAACTCGACGTCCTCAACGAACATATATAAACTCTAGTTAAGAAACGGTCAACGACGTAAACAATAATAAAAGAGGGTAAGACTTCCGACAGAAAAGTGAAACGAATATCAAAGGAAGCAACACGTCTTCCAAAATTAAAATTAATCCAGAGTAAACAAATAAAAACGAAAATAAAGGTAATGAGACCCTCCGCCCAGTATCCCCTATGACGACACTAAATACAGTTTCTCACAAAACGGATACAAGAGGAGATCGTCAAAATATCAAAGACCAGAATCTAAATTTAGAAATTGGGTAAAACTCAAATAAAAACACATACCACAATCTTTCACAAGATCAAAGTAAGAAAATGTTCACCAACTGGTCAAAAAGGTCATAGTGAACAATTTCTCTAACAGAAAAAGGTAACATATAAGAACGGAGGAAACAGTTTCTATTCCACAGGTATCCACACACCTAAATAGAGACCCGAAAGATAAAACAGGGTAACTAGATATAAAAACAGAAACACGGTCATGGTATGACAGAACTACTGACACCGAAACATCATCTCGGACTTCAGTCCGTCCAACTAAGGAGGACAAGGTAAGAAGAAAGAGTTCTAACGAAACCGATAAGCTCCGAAAAACATAAAGGTATGTTTAACACTTTAATAAACAAGATGAAGAGACTTTTTATTGTAACCATCGAACTATCCCTAACGTAACTTAGACATCTAACGAAACCCATCATATGAGTAAAAGTGATATACCTAAGAGGGTTAGGTACTTGTACCATATAAAGAGGTAGATAAACACAGAAGAAACTAAAGAAAGTAGTCACAAAATATCAAAAGATATATATCCAGAAATCAAAGAAATCCCTCTATAAAAGGATTCATAAAATAAGAAAAACAACGTTACTATTTACCTTAACAAAGGAATTAAAGAGAAACAAAAGAGTAACAAGTACATATCTTTAGGTTCTGTAAAGACACCCAATTAAAATAAAAGACGTAGAAATGATATAAGGAACTAATCGAGATCATTAAAAGACCACCTCAGAAATCCCAAAAGATACATCTACTAGTACAGTAGACTCTTGGGACTCTCAAAATAATGAAGAAAAGGCTATATTTAAAGAAAATAGAAAAAAAAGACGAGACTACCGACACCGGGTTTGAAGGTTTTGATACAACTTATCATCACCACTCTCACCCGTGGGAACGGAACAAGGACTGAAATCCTCTTTACGAAAATTAAAAAGTAGTAACTCCTATTAAAAACGATACCCAAACAGTATATATCGAAAATAATACAACTCCATACAAGGAAGACAAGAACGTAAGACCTCTCAAAAATAGTATTTGACTACAACTTAAAACAGTTTCCGAAAGAGACGTAGATAACTCTATTAGTATAACAAAAATAAAAAGTTAAACAATTACACCATATAATGTAACTAACTGAACGTCTATAACTTCTTAGGGACGTAGGGACCCTATTTCGGCTGAACCAGTACTACATACTAGAAAAATTATACAACAACCTAAGACAAACGATCTTAAAACAATTCCTAAAAACGTAGATACAAGTAGTCACTATAACCGGACATCAAAAGAAAAGAACACTGTAGAAACACCGTAGAAATCATAATCCCACTACCACCGGAGTATCTTACTCAAACCTTCAAATGGAAGGAGACGTTAAAAGACCTTCTCAAACTCATCCTGTCCACAATCAAGAGATTTAAAAACCATCTTAAGTCGACACTTCAGCAGACCTGGACCCGAAAACAAACAACCTTCCAAAGACAAATGTCAAAGTTAAAGGCACGAACACTAACCAGACAATTCTAAAAGACAAAGAAGGACCAAGTCAAAACCTTTCAACATGAAAAGATTCTTAAACAGGTAAAGAAGGTGCAACAGGTAAAACAACCGTATATCAACGACTATTACCAGAGAATACTAGGGAACGTGGAGACACAACAGACAACACTAGAGAGGTAAAAGTAAAGATTTAACCAACTAAACTAAAAAGAGGGAATAAAGAACTACTAAGACCGTTTACCAAACAGTTAAAATAAATATAAGAGTTTCTTGGTCGAAAACCGAAACAACTAAAAACGATAACAGAGAAAACAAAGAAAACGTAAATAAAGACGGGATTAGAAATTCTAAAGAAAGGAAGATGATTGGGACCCCAAGAAGTAAAGAAGGAAAAGATCAACGAAATCCACATCTTAACCTAATAAATAAACTGAAAAAGGAACAAAGAACTCCATTCGCACATAACGATACTTGGAAGGGGAATCACGACTAAAATGTCAAAGGGTATCCAAAACCCAACAACACAAAAGTAAAGTGAGAAAAGATACGTATAAAACTAAAGAAAAAATTAAATAAGATACTAACCAACCAATAAGTCTTCGCACAACAAATCAAAGGTATACAACTTTAAAATTTATCAAAAAAAAAAAAAAAAGGGGACATTAACTCTAGTTTAGAATGACGTAACACCGGTCTTTTCTACTGACCTTTATAAAATTAAAAAAAACTTAAAATGGTTCCGATACAAATACCGGGTCTTACACAAGATAGGACCTCTTCAAAGGTATACTTGAACTCTTTTTCCACTTTAAGTAACAAAACCCCACTTTACAGGATATCTGTAATTAATCCAGATACACCAGTTAGTACAGTAAATTTCAAACACANGACCTTTATAAAGTTAAAAAAACTTAAAATGGTTCCGATACAAATACCGGGTCTTACACAAGATAGGACCTCTTCAAAGGTATACTTGAACTCTTTTTCCACTTTAAGTAACAAAACCCCACTTTACAGGATATCTGTAATTAATCCAGATACACCAGTTAGTACAGTAAATTTCAAACACAAAGGAGTAATTAAAAGACAAATCAAATAGATAGGTATCTACAGTAACCCTATAATTTCAGAGGGTGATAATAACACAATGACAATTAAAGGGGAAAGTATGAACAATTGTAAATATAACGCTACGAGGATACAACCCACGTATATATAAATATTAACAATATAGAAGAAGAACCTAAATAGGAAACTAGCAATACATCACAGGGAGAAACAGAGAAAAGTGTCGGAAATAAAATTTCAGATAAAATAGACTATACTCATAACAATGAAGACGAAATGAAAAAAAAAAAAAAACCAGAAGTAAACGCACTCTATAGAAAAATTTGGTAAGTGAAAGTCAGAAATACACGGGGAACAAAACTTCACCCAAAGAAAATCTGTCTTATATATTCCCAGAACAAAAACATAGGTAAGTCAGTCAGATACAGAAAACCAACCCCGTAAGTTGGGTACATATAAATTCCACTAATAACTATTCATACGAGGGTAACGGTAAATGAAACAACAAAACGTAAGCTCAACTATGTGAAAAAGACACAAAGGACAGATCTCTTCTAGGAAATCGTAAACAACTTCTCTACGAAAAACTACTTCTCACCTGTCTTACTCCAGGTGACCTTTTCCTTACCGTTTAGTGAAGTCGTAAGAACGGAACTCTTGAGATACTTGTCATTCTTTTCCGTTTTACTATCCTTTGACTTTTTCCTTGAGGGGTCGGTCATCCACGTATTATACGATGACCTTTAGTCACCTCTTTATTGAGATCTTTCTTACTTCCCTATCTGGGTTTCGTTTTTGTTATGGGTCGACACGTACACTGACCACTATCTTCATTCCAGGCTACGACATTCTCGTTATAACGTATCCTTGGACCTTATAGTCCAGGTACTTAGTTCCGTATAACCTTCACCAGTTTTTCTCTACCGTTCTCACTTGTGGTTGTAAAATTCTTAGTCACTTGATTTTACCTGACCTTACCCACTCAAATTGAGTCTACTGGTAATATAGATGATGACACCCGTCCTTAGGGAGTCTTCTTTACCTCATCGGTAGCACCAGTTGTTTTCTCAGACTTTACGTCATGAACCTACGTTAGAGTTTTTGCTGTCTTACTAGAGACAAGCAAAGGTTTCGTTTGGTAAGTTATAGTGTCATTAGGTTCAGATACGGGGTTTTTCATTGCGACTTCTTCGACTTCAACTTACCATGATACTTCTGGATGTTCTGGAAGATCTTGATTGTGGGTTTTTCTACAGGAAAAGTAATATCCCCTGACCTTACGTTTTCATCCTTCAGTCCTTTGTGGACCTTATTGTCCATTTAAACCGGAACCTTACACCTTACTTCGTCCCGTTTCTGATTATCTCAAAACGGTTCTTTTACGTGACCAGTATCGTTTATGGGAGAAGGTTGTTGTGTTTTCTTCTGAGATGTGTACCTGTAGTGGTCTACCAGTTACGTTTTTAGTCTAATTAATATAAGGAACGTTGGTTTCTACCTCTTTAAGATATGTCAGTTGTTTTGGTTCTGGTTCTCGACTGACACCGAGTCTAGTACTCGAGGAATAATGGTTTAAGTCTGAGTTTAACTTCTTTCATCCCTTTTGGTGATCTGGTAAGTCCATATTAGATTTAGTTTAGGGAATACTATTATGTCACCTTCACTGTTTATCTAAATTCCCGGATCTAGACTATCTATCTCACGGACTACTTGATACCTTACTCCAAGTACTGTAACATGTCCTCTGTCCCTAGTTCTGGTAGGGGTCCCTTTTCTTTACGTTTTTTCGTTTTACCGACAGACCCCTCTGGAATGTTTATCGACACTTTTCTTCTCTTCACCTTTCGTTTCCTCTTTTCCTTTCTATATTCGTAGACTTACGTCTCAAGGTTTTTTATCGTTCTTCTCTATTCTTTCGCAAGAAGTCGCTAGTTACGTTTCTTTATCTCCTTTTGTCGTCTTGCCCTTTATGATATCGAGAGAAGTTCTTTTAATCTCTATGGTTACCTTGTAAAGTACGTTTCTACCCGAGCTATTTCCTGTCTTTACCATACCTGGATTGTCTTCGTCTTCTATAATTCTTCTCCACCGTTCTTATGTGTCTTCTTGACATGTTGTTTCTAGAAGTACTGGGTTTATTAGTGTCACCCCACTAGTGAGTAGATCTCGGTCTGTAGGACCTTACGTTTCAGTTCACCCGGAATCTTTCGTAGTGATGTTTGTTTCGATCACCTCCATTACCTTAAGGTCACCTTGATAAAGTTTAGGATCTTCTACTACGACACTTTCACGACGTGAGTTATACGGTCGTTTAAACCTTTTGAGTCGTCACCGGTGTCCTGACCTTTTCCAGTCAAAAGTAAGGTTAAGGTTTCTTTCCGTTACGGTTTCTTATGAGTTTGATGGTGTGTTGAAGTGAGTAGAGTGTACGAGCCTTTCATTACGAATTTTAAGAGGTTCGATCCGAAGTCGTTATGCACTTGATACTTGAAGAACTACAAGTTCGACCAAAATCTTTTCCGTCTCCTTGGTCTCTAGTTTAACGGTTATAGACGACCTAGTACCTTTTTCGTTCTCACGAGGTCTTTTTGTAGATGAAGAAGAAATAACTGACACGGTTTCGGAAACTGACACACCTAGTGTTATTCGACACCTTTTAAGACTCTCTCTACCCTTATGGTCTTTTGGACTGGACGGAGAACTCTTTAGACATACGTCCAGTCCTTCGTTGTCAACCTTGACCTGTACCTTGTTGTCTGACCAAGGTTTATCCTTTTCGTTATACAGTTCCGACATATAACAGTGGGACGAATAAATTGAAGATACGTCTTATGTAGTGCTCTTTACGACCTGACCTTCTTCGCGTTCGACCTTAGTTCTAACGACCCTCTTTATAGTTATTGGAGTCTATACGTCTACTGTGTTGGGAATACCGTCTTTCACTTCTCCTTGAGTTTTCTGAGAACTACTTTCACTTTCTTCTCTCACTTTTTCAACCGAATTTCGAGTTGTAAGTCTTTTGCTTCTAGTACCGTAGACCAGGGTAGTGAAGTACCCTTTATCTACCCCTTTGTCACCATTGTCACAGTCTGAAATAAAGCTCCCCGAGGTTTTAGTGACGTCTATCCCTGACTTCGGTACTTTAATTTCCTACGAATGAGGAACCTTCTTTTCCAAACTGGTTGGATCTATCGTATAAGTTTTCGCCTCCGTAATGAAACGACTGATTCCAGGCAGATCAGTTCCGATACCAAAAAGGTCACCAGTATATACCTACACTCTCAACCTGACACTTCTTCCGTCTCGCGGTTTCTTAACTACGAAAACTTGACACCACAACCTCTTCTGAGAACTCTCAGGGAACCTGACGTTCCTCTAGGTTGGTCA
The DNA here is from genome assembly GCA_006410555.1 of Capra ibex. Lineage (NCBI taxonomy): Eukaryota > Metazoa > Chordata > Mammalia > Artiodactyla > Bovidae > Capra > Capra ibex. The sequence continues at coordinate 85,701,466 of SJYO01052474.1, read as the reverse complement.
GCTAAGACTTCCTCTAATCGGACCCTAAAGAAACCTTCCTTACTACGAGTTCGACTTTGAGGTCATGAAACCGGTGGAGTACACTTCTCAACTGAATAACCTTTTCTGAGACTACGACCCTCCCTAACCCCCGTCCTCCTCTTCCCCTGCTGGCTCCTACTCTACCGACCTACCGTAATGACTGAGCTACCTGTACTCAGACTCACTTGAGGTCCTCAACCACTACCTGTCCCTCCGGTCCGTACGACGCTAAGTACCCCAGCGTTTCTCAGCCTGTGCTGACTCACTGACTTGACTTGACTTTTCGAGTAAACGACCACGACTTAAGAGAGTCGAAAACGAATAGACATTTAGAAACTAAAGAGGAAGTATAGACTTACTAAAGGAACGACCCATGTCATTAGATACAACATCAAAAAAGAGAAAGTAGTGAAATTCATATAGAACGGTAAGGGAGGGACGGACTTCTCAAAGATAACTTTCTAGTCGACAATAGGAATACCCTTAGGGGAACACACAAGAAACAATAAAAAGGGAACGACGAAAATTATAAACAAGAAACACACACTAGAAACAATTAAACTAATTATACACAGAACTCCACAAAACGGAACCCAAATAGGACAAACCCTGAGAGACCCAAAGAGCCTGAACTTATTGATAAAGGAAGGGGTAAAATCCCTGTAAAAGTTGATAATAGAGGAGTTCATAAAAGAGTACTGGAAAGAAAAACGAAAGAAGAAGATCCTGAGGATACTAAACTTACAACCCCGTAAAGTGTAACAGGGTCTGGAGAGACTCTAACAGGAGTAAAGAAAATTAAGAAAAAAGACATAAAGGAGAGACGAAGTAAATAAAGATGGTAAGATAGAAGATGGAGTGAATAGGATATAAGAAGGAGATAATAAGATGACAACCAAGGGAGGTCTCACAAAAACTATAGAAATTAACGTAATAAGTAATAACTAGTTGAGAAAAAATAAAGAAGATCCAGAAACTACTTGTAAAGAACGTAGAAGAGTTAGGAACAGAGGTCTGGTAAATAGGCATTGACGTAAAACAAAGGTTCTAAAACCTAGTAGAAATGATAGTAATAAAACTTAAGAAAAAGTCCATCTGAGGGATAGAGGAGGAGAAAACAAACTAAACCACCCGTAAATAGTACAAGGAAACGATTCAACGAAGCCTATAAAGAGACGGACAAGTAGAACAAATTTAACGACACAAACTCCACCGGAAAGACATAAGACCGTCAAACACCAAGGAGAAATAACACCTCCAAGGAGGGACACCCACCCCAACCTACTCACCGAACAGTTCCAAAGGACCCGAACGCAGTCACAAGACCACCCACCTCGACCTAAAGAAGACAGACCTCACGTTACTTTAGAGGTCATCACTCAAAACTCTACAGTCACCCAAACCACACTGAAACCCATCGGACATATAACTTCGATTCCCGATTCAAGGACACAACGACCTCTTAACATACCATACAGAACGACACCTTGAATAACCGAGAACCCACCACGAACCAAAGTCACATCTATACCTCCGAAAACCTACTAGAGAATAGTTAATTATAAGAGGCCTCAGTTTTCAAACGGCCACAAGAGTCCAAAACCCGAATTCGGAGGACGGAGACCAAAAGTCAGAATAAGAATGTCATCAGAGTACTGAAGAGGTAGATATGTCATGACTACCATTTTGAAGATCCAATTACCACTTTTCTAAGAGGTCACTCCCTGTGGGTCTCTCAAAGTGTCTAAATGTACTTCTTCTCTTCTCCCTCCTCCCTCTATCTCCACTAGTCCTCCTCTTCTCCCCCTTAGTTTTCCCCTCTCTCGTTAGATCGGTCATTTGTTAAGGGATACACGAGAGGTGTCAGGTCTAGGGAGTTTCTCCAAGTACCTCAATGTGTCTCGTCTCTTCTCCCTCCTTCCTCTATCTCCACTCGTCCTCCTCTTTTCCCCCTTAGTTTTCCTCTCTCTATCTAGATCGTTCACGAGACAAGGGACACAAGAGGTGTCGGACCTTGTGGGTGTCTCTAAGTGTCTCAACCCAACTCTTCTTTTCCCTCTCCCTCCTCTATCTCCACTGGACCCCCTCTTTTTCCTCTCAGTTTTCCCCTTCTCTCATTAGTTCGGTCATTAGTGTGAGGATTCATTTTTACCCATGACTTCTAACCTAAGAATTTACATGTTGTAACTATTGTTTATGGTTTTTCGTTTCTAATTTTTATATCTCAAATCTGAGAGTTTTTATGTTATATTTTGTTTATTTGTTTGTTTTAGTGTTTTACATATTCTTTATATATACTCCAAACGAAATTTTTATTTCGAAAAAAAAAGTTCCATTATCCAATATTTTTACTTTTAATTTCCTCATTATCTTCTGAATTTTTCCTTTTTTTTAAATTTTACTATTATCATTTTTATATAGATCCTTAAAGAGGTCTCGACAACGTCCGCCAAGGGTCTCACACCCAGTCAAGTCAAAGTCTATCAAGGAACAAGGTCGAATATGAAGAGTTCTATATATCCGGTAAAGGTTACATCAGCCACAATTGATATCCCTAAAATTAGACGATGTGGACAATGAAAGTTTCGCCAAGACAAATAAACCGAAGAAGACAAACAAGCAGAGAAGTCACAGATTAAAGGCGGGACTGTGTTCCCCCGTTTTCACCAGAGAACAAATCCGAGTGAACAAGTCAGTACGACACTCCTCCCTCCTTGTGACGTTTGTTTATAGTGACCGTACACACCCCTCACGAGCGTCACAGAGTCGGTGTGACCCAAACGGGGGTGAATACCGTACACACGAAAGGGTCAGATGTGACGAGTCCGAAGTCCAACGAGACGTCCCTCTCCCGGGACCCAACACACGTGAAGGGTCCAGATTCGGTGAGTCCAAGTCCAAGAGGTCAAGAGGTGTTTGCACGTCTGAGTCAACCCGAACACAAACCACGGGAAGGGACCAGACTCTTCGAGTCCACTGGTCCACGATCGTTCGTGTGAGAGGACTCCACCCGCCACGTGGAATAGTGGAGGGGTCAGGGTCGGTGACCCAAAGGTCCCGTGTAGGTAGGAGTAACACAGGAAACAGAGAAGACCCCTTGACTAGAGTGGGTCGCTGGGAGGGCCTCCTACAGTTGACAGGTCTTAAAGTCCTTCAGAAACCAATCTTTGACTTTCGGACAAGTGTCAAACCATCCCCTACGGGAGAGACCCCGGTACAAACAGGGATCGGAAGGTCGAGACAGACCGTGGGCGGACGAGGGACGCAGACCGTCTCCTACCCGGTCAGGCGTCGGTCGGTTGAGAGGAGACCATAAGCGAGTCAGGAAACAAGAAACTTGCCGGACCGTCACGGAATCCAATCCCGAAAAACACCCTATCAAAAAAGAGAGAGAGAGAAAAAAAGGGGGAGAGAGAGAGACCGATAGGGTGTTAAATACAACGATGGGGTGCAATCGAGGGAGTCTAACGGGAGGCCCGTAAGTCCGGATCAGGAATGGGATTCGTTACGTCGGGTGTGGAGGGACAAGTCGGGGACGAACGACCACCACCTACGTTCGCAGACCCCATGAAGAGACGACCCTCAACGGAAATCCGTGTATTAGACACCCAAAATAAATAAATATAAAGGAGGACCAATACAACGGAAGACTTGAAGCTTTTGAAGGGGGTTTGGCCGGTCACTCTCCCAAAAGACCACAAACCTTTGAAAAGGAGATAATTCTGCGGGAAGGACCCTACCTAGAGGTAGGGATTGAGAAAACATAGAGAAAAATAGAAAATATAAAACAGGACAGAGGAAAACTTCTGTTACCCGACGAAAAGACCCAGGGTCGTAAGTCTTCAACAAAACACCTCAAACGAGTCGCAAGTTTACAAGAAAGTTACTTAAACACCCCCTCTTTCACCAGAGGGGTAGGATAAGGAGACGGTAGATTCCTAGACAGAACTAAGTGACTAAAATTTTCGAACTTTATATCCAGTTCTAAAAATAAAACGAATATTCGTTTTATAAAGAAGTCTAAAGGATACATCTATTGATACCGGAAACATTTATCTCCCACAAAGTAAAGAAGGGAAACTAAGAAATACAGGACATAAATAAAGAAGTTACACAATTTGTTAGAACCTGAAGGAGATGGGATAATTCCTTGTCTCTACTCTTGTCTATAAAACGAAACGAGGGTGGTATTCTCCCTTTCGTAATGGAGAAAGTGGTGACTTAATTTAAAATCGAAACATAAAAACGTACAAACAAAAGTATCTATAGGAAGTAGTTCTATTCCCCTTGAGTTCCAAAGACTCTTAAAAATAATACTTATTTACAATTAAAACGGACTTTAAAAAAAGAAGATAGTTTTCATAGGACGTAAAAGGATATACTTTGTAAACTAACTGAAAAGTTTACAACTTAGTTGAAAGGTGAGGAGTCATATTTAAGGTCAACCACCACGACCTTAAAGAAGAGAAATATATAATTGATAAACTAAACAATTATATAACAACTCTTAAAAACACAGATTTAAATAAAAAAAATTAAACAGATAAGTCAAAAGAGTACGTTACAAAAGGACACTGAAACGTTAGTTCTGTTATAATCGTGTGTTTTACTCAACGTTCAACGAGGACAAAAAACCTTCTCTAATACATCTTAAAGATAATAAAAAAGGTAAACACAACTCATCGTAAATGACCATTTTTTGTCAAACAGGACCTAATTAGAGAAAACCTTCTAAAAATTTATGTTTAAATTAAATAAACTATCTATTTCCTCATGAAATCAATAGACAAAGAACAACTCACTTGAAATATCATGAATACTCATAAACCAGGAAAATTACATTCAACAGTTTAAAACACATTTCAATAAACGTGATAAGTGAATAATTGGAAAACTATCGATACTCAAGATACTACTATAAAGGAAAAATTAAAATCCTTAACCATTAAGATGGTTTATCTTAAAATGAGATAATAATAATCTTCAAATAGTTAAAACAATTAAAAAGTTTATGTCTCGAAAACAAAATAACTAAAAGACAAAAAAAATTAAAGTTACTAAACATAAGATTATAAATAAAATAATTAAATAAATGAAATAAAACAAGAGAGAAAAAGTTCAAAGAGTTCCACCCTTCATTCTAATACTTAGACTCTGGAGAAAATCAAATTCCCAAATTATAATGTTTAAAGGGAGATTTGAAACTAAATCAAAATAGAGAGTTTACAATTACAAAATAAAAGTAAAACTAAGTGAAAACTTTACGAGAGATTAGAGGTTTGTGACTGAGGAAATGGTAACAATTTGTTATTTAATTATTTGGTAAACTGGGTACTAAATAATTAAATAACAAATTGTAGGTTTATAAACCTTTTAAAAGATCAACAGTAACACAATGATTATAGATCAATTAAAAGTAATACGGTTTCTTATACATAAAAGTATCTAGTTAATAAAATAAAAATTATGAAATAATAATATCAACGAAATAAAGTTAATAAAATTTAAATTCAAAAAAAGAAAAATTTGACTCCTATACAAATTTATTTATAAGTACACTTGAACTTTGTCATACAGAAGACGACAACGACCCATCTCACACGATGTGGAAAGTCGAACCAAATCAACCAAGTACAACAAATGTAGAAGATATAGGAACGACTAAAGTACAGTCTGACAAAATATTGAATTAGTCTAAAAATGGTAAAGAAGAAAGTCGAGATGGTCAAAAACGACATACAGAGTATATCAATATTAGAGACAGTACTCCACGTATAAATACGTTCTAACCAAAGAAGAATCACGTGACTGAGAGAATGGTACTAATTGTAGGGAACAATAGTGACTATGAAAGACAAGAAGACTTAGACGAAATAGACTAATTATATGGATTGTGTCGAAAGACTACTAGTGACAAAGGTACAATCTAGAAAAAGGAAGAGGGAAATGAAAATAATATTGAAACTAAAGTCAATCTTAGGTCGACGTCCAGACTGAGTGGAAGATGTCAATGTTACACTCAAGTTACAAATTTCGGATTCGTCTCTATAAGTTTAGACGAGATATACTCGAGGGAGGTTTTAGGTAAAGTCAGTCGAAGGGTCGACGACCAACTATAGTATCAAATAAAGAGTCAAATTGAACCAAATGACAAAATCCAGTAAAGGTACGTAGCGAAGTACCGTTTGTCTACCCCTTTGTTACTTTTGTCACTACCTAAAAATAAAAGAACCCGAGGTTTTAGTGACACCTACCACTGACGTCGGTACTTTAATGTTCTAGGAACGAGGAACCTTCTTTTCGACACTGTTTGGATCTGTCGTATATTTTTTCGTCTCTGTAATGAAACAGCTGTTTCCGGACATATCAGTTTCGATACCAAAAAGGTCATCAGTATACACCGAGTCGACCAGTTCTTAGGCGGACGTTACACCCTCTGGACCCAAACTGGTGACCCAACCCTTCTAGGGGACCTCTTCCTTTCCGATGGGTAAGGTCATAAGACCGGACCTTTAAGGCACCTGACATATCAGTTACCCCAACGTTACTCAGTCTGTGCTGACTCACTGAAAGTGAAAGTGAAATATACCTACACTCTCAACCTAGTATTTGTTCCGACTCGTGGTTTCTTAAATACGAAAGTTTGACACCACGACCTCTTCTGGGAACTCTGAGGGCACCTGATGTTCTTCTAGTTTGGTCAGTTAGGATTTCCTTTAGTTGGGACTCATAAGTAACCTTCCTTACTACAACTTCGACTTCGAGGTTATGGAACCGATGGACTACGTTTCTCGGCTGAGTAACCTTTTCTGGGACTACGACCCTTTCTAACTTCCATCCTCCTCTTCCCAGTTGTCACCTACTCTATCAACCTACCGTAGTGACTAAGTTCCCTGTACTCATACTTGTTCGAGGTCCTCTACCACTTCCTTTTCCTTGACACCGTACAACGTCAGGTACCCCAGCGTCTCTCAGTCTGTACTGACTCACTTACTTGTTGTCGTTGTACGGAGGTATCGGGTCTTAAAGTATGTTCAAACTTCTTTAGAAAGAAACTCGAGGGAGGGTAGATACTAAAGGAGTCAAGAAGTCATAAGCTATCGAAGAAAAAAGAACAGAGGAGTGATATTTGATACCTAAACAAGTGGAGGAGTGCGAGTAGAACCGTAGGGACCACCGAGTTACCATTTCTTAGGTGGACGGTTAGGTCCTCTGTACCTCTGCGCCCGAGTTAGGGGCCCAGTCCTTCCAGGGGAACTCTTCCTTTACTGGTGGGTGAGGTCAACGGACCTTTTAAGGTGCCTGTATCCTCTGACCTTAGAGGATAGTACCTTAGCGTTTTCTCAGTCTGTACTGAATCACTGATTTGTTGTCATTGTTGTGTGAGGAGAATATTGTGTTAAGGACTTGGACCCAGATGGAGACCGTCCTCCAATTTTTCTGTATTTTACATCGTGTCTAGGAGGGAGTAACTAATTTGTCTCCTACAACAAGGGTCAACTACAGTAGTCCTTCTTCCTAAAAGGAGGGTCTCGAAATCCACAGAATCGTTGTCTACGACTCCAAGTGAGGTATCTTTCCATAAAACTCCTGACTCTGAATGAATCCACGATCCAACCCTTTTTAATTTTGTCTTGTGTTATTAGTTTCTTTGTAACTCATAACTTGTCAGTCCCCAAATTCGACAGGGTTCATATTCGGTTCACTAAACTCTCCTTTTTATGTGTTTGTAGTACTTATGTGTGGATATGGATGGTGTATGTGTGTGTGTGTGTGTGTGTAGTGTGTTAGTGTACTTTGTATGACGAAAACTTATATTTGTTCTACTTCTCTGTCTCCTTATGGGTCGTCCATTTCCTTGTCCTATTTACGGGTGGTTCGGTTTGGTTTCTCCTTCTCTATCCCTTAGATGGACTATTTCTTAAGGTTTATTACTGTCACTTTTTCTAAGGTTTTAGAACTTTATTTTTACCTTAGTGTCTATTTATCGGACCTCTATTCCTAACTCTTCTACGTTCTTACCAAATTGTTCCTGGATTTTCTTTAATTTTTCTCCGTTGTATATTACTTATTACGTTATTTACTCTATTTTTTGTGAGACCCCCCTTGTTTATCATCTTATTACCTCCGTCTTCTATCCTAATCACTTGATCTTCTATCTTACCATCTTTGTTTACTTGGTATCTCCTTTTTTCTTTTTGTTTAATTTTCTTTACTCCTGTTAGACTCTCTGGAGGTCCTGTTACAATTTGTGGGGTTGTAAGTTTAGTATCCTCAGGGTCTTCTTCTTCTGTTTTTCTTTCTGGTACTCTTTTATGAACTCCTCTATTATCAATATTTGAAGGGATTTTACTCCTTCCTTTATTAGTGGGTTCAGGTTCTTTGGGTTTCTCAGGGTTTGTCCTATTTGGGTTCCACTTGGTGGGGTTCTGTGTATAATTAGTTTAATTGTTCCTAGTTTGTGTTTCTTGTTTGTAATTTTCGTCGTTCCCTTTTTGTTGTTTCTTGTGTGTTCCCCTAAGGGTATTCCTATTGTCGACTAGAAAGTTATCTTTGAGAAATCCGGTCCTCCCTTACCGTCCTGTATGAATTTCACTACTTTCTCTTTTTGGATGTTGGGTCTAATGACATGGGTCGTTCCTAGAGTAAGTTTATACCTCCTCTTTAGTTTTCGAAATGTCTGTTCGTTTTCGACTCTCTTAAGTCGTGGTGGTTTGGTCGAGAGGTTGTTTAGGATTTCCTAGAAGAGATCTGTCCTTTGTGTTATTCCCACATATTTCAGTTTGGGTGTTGTTATTTCATTTACCGTTGTCCTAGCATGAATAGTTATTAATGGAATTTGTATTTACCCAACTTACGGGGTTGGTTTTTTTGTTTCTGACCGACTTACCTATGTTTTTGTTCTGGGGATATATACAACAGATGTTCTCTGGGTGAAGTTTTGTTCCATGTGTATGTCTAACTTTCACTTCCCGACCTTTTTCTATAAGGTACGTTTATCTCTGGTTTTCTTTCGTCCTCATCGTTATGAGTATAATCTATTTTATCTGAAATTTTGTTTCCGACACTTTTCCTGTTTCTTCCTGTGATCTATTACTAGTTTCCTAGTTAGGTTCTTCTTCTATATTGTTAATATTTATATATACGTGGGTTGTATCCTCGTGGCGTTATACATTCTGTTTACGGTTGTTCATACTTTCCCCTTTAATTGTTATTGTGTTATTATCACCCTCTGAAATTATAGGGTGAGTGTGGATACGTATTCTAGTTGATTTGTTTTTTAATTATTCCCTTGTGTTTGAAATTTACTATGTTATCTGGTCAATCTGGATTAACTATAGATATCCTGTAAAGTGGGGTTTTGTTACTTAACGTGGAAAAAGAGTTCACGTCTGTCCTGGAAGAGGTCCTATCTAGTGTAGGACCCGGTATTTAGATCGGAACCATTTAAGTTTTTTTTTAACTTTAGTAAGGTTCGTAGTAAAGACTGGTGTTATGTCATTCTAATCTAGAGGTAATGTCCTCTTTTTGATAATTTTTATAGTTGTATACCTCCGATTTTTGTGTGAAGACTTATTGGTTGTTTAGTATCCTATTTAGTTTTTTCTTTAGTTTTATACGTATCTTTACTTATTTCTACTTTCGTGTTGTTGGGTTTTGGACACCCTATGACATTTTAGTCACGATTCCCCCTTTCAAGTATCGCTATGTCCGTATGGAGTTCTTTGTTCTTTTTACAGTTAATTTATTGGATTGAGATGTGGATTTCGTTGATCTTTTCCTTCTTTACTTCTTGGGGTCCCAATCATCTTCCTTTCTTTGGAGTTTTTAATCCCGTCTTTATTTACGTTTTCTTTGTTTTCTCTGGTAACGTTTTTAGTTGTTTCGGTTTTCGACCAAGAAACTTTCCTATTTATTTTAATTGTTTAGTAATCGGTCTGAGTAGTTCTTTGTGTCCCTCTTTTTAGTTTAGTTATTTTGATCTTCACTTTTACCTCTGTAGTGTTGTCTGTTGTGTCTTTATGTTTCCTAGTATTTTCTGATGATAGTCGTTGATATACGGTTATTTTACCTGTTGAACCTTTTTTACCTGTTTAAGAATCTTTTCATGTTGATAGGTTTTGACTTGGTCCTTCTTTATCTTTTAGAATTGTTAGGGTAGTGTTCGTACCTTTAACTTTGACATTAGTCTTTAGAAGGTCGTTTGTTTTCGGGTCTTGGTCTACCGAAGTGTCGACTTAAGATGGTTTTTAAATCTATTCTCATGGAGAAGATGAGTTTGAGAAGGTCTTTTGACGTCTTTTAAGGTCTCAGTAAGATCCGGTGGTAATGGGATTATGGTTTTGAACTGTTTCTACAGTGTGTTTTTATTTTTCTTTTGATGTCCGGTTATAGTGACTACTTGTATCTACGTTTTTAGGAATTGTTTTAAGATCGTTAGTCTTAGATTGTTGTGTAACTTTTCTAGTATGTGGTACTGGTTCACCCGAAATAGGGTCCTTACGTTCCTAAGAAGTTATAGGCGTTTAGTTAGTTACATTGTGTGGTGTAATTGTTTAACTTTTTATTTTGGTATACTAATAGAGTTATCTACGTCTCTTTCGGAAACTGTTTTAAGTTGTAGGTAAATACTATTTTCGAGAGGTCTTTCGTCCTTATCTCCTTGTATGGAGTTGTATTATTTTCGATATATACTGTTTGGGTGTCGTTTGTAATAGGAGTTACCACTTTTTAACTTTCGTAAAGGGGATTTCAGTCCTTGTTCTGTTCCCACGGGTGAAAGTGGTAATGATAAGTTGTATCAAAACCTTCAAAACCGGTGTCGTTAGTTCTCGTCTTTTTCTTTATTTTCCTTAGGTTTCCTTTTCTTCTTCATTTTGAGAGTGACAAACGTTTACTGTACTAGGAGAGGTATCTTTTGAGATTTCTGAGGTGGTCTTTTAATGATCTCGATTAGTTACTTATATCATTTCAACGTCCTATATTTTAGTTGTGTGTCTTTAGGGAACGTAAGGATATGTGATTATTACTCTTTCATCTTTCTCTTTAATTCCTTTGTTGAGGTAAGTGGTAACGTTACTTTTCTTATTTTATGAATCCTTATATAGATGGATTTCTTTGATTTCTGGATATATATCTTTTGATATTTTGTGACCACTTTCTTTGGTTCCTCCTGTGATTATCTACCTCTTTATATGGTACAAGAACCTAGCCTTCTTAGTTATATCACTTGTACTCATATGATGGGTTTCTTTAGATATCTAAGTTTCATTAGAAATAATTCGATGGTTGTCATAAAAGGTGTCTCGATCTTGTTTATTAAAGTGTTAAACACACTTTTATGCTTTTTGGAGTTTATCGGTTTCGTTAGAACTCTTGCTTCTTACCTTGGCCTCCTTAGTTGGACGGACTGAAGTCCGAGATGATGTTTCGGTGTCAGTAGTTCTGTCATACCATGACCGTGTTTCTGTCTTTATATCTAGTTACCCTGTTTTATCTTTCGGGTCTCTATTTAGGTGCGTGGATACCTGTGGAATAGAAACGTTTCCTCCGTTCTTATATGTGACCTAATTTCTGTTAGAGAAATTTTTCACCACGACCCTTTTGACCAGTTGGTGAACCTTTTCTTACTTTGATCTTGTGAAAGATTGTGGTATGTGTCTTTATTTGAGTTTTACCTAATTTCTAGATTTACATTCTTGTCTTTGATGTTTTGAGGATCTCCTCTTGTATCCGTTTTGTGAGAGACTGTATTTAGTACCGTTCTAGGAGATACTGGGCGGAGGGTCTTATGACCTTTATATTCGTTTTTATTTGTTTACTCTGGCTTAAATTTAATTTTCGAAGACGTGTTGTTTCCTTTTATATTCGTTCCACTTTTCTGTCGGAAGTCTTACCCTCTTTTATTATCGTTTACTTCGTTGACTGGTTCTTGATCAAAGTTTTTATATGTTCGTTGAGGACGTCGAGTTAAGGTCTTTTTATTTGCTGGGTTACTTTTTTACCCGGTTTCTTGATTTGTCTGTCAAGAGGTTTCTTCCGTATGTCTACTGATTGTTTGTGTACTTTTCTACAAATTGTAGTGAGTAATAGTCTCTTTACGTTTAGTTTTGGCGTTACTCCATGGTAGAGTATGGTCAGTCTTACCGACGCTAGGTTTTCAGATGTGCGTTATTTACGACCTCTCCCACACCTCTTTTCCCTTGGGAAAATGTGACAACCACCCTTACGTTTGATCATGTCAGTGATACCTCTTGTCACACCTCTAAGGAATTTTTTGACCTTCATCTTGACAGAATACTGGGTCGTTAGGGTGACGACCCATATGTGTGACTCCTTTCGTCTTAACTTTCTCTGTACACATGGGGTTACAAGTAGTGTCGTGACAAATATTATCGGTCCTGTACCTTCGTTGGATCTACAGGTAGTCGTCTACTTACCTTTTCTTTCGACACCATGTATATGTGTTACCTCATAATGAGTCGGTAATTTTTCTTATGTAGACTTAGTCAAGATTACTCCACCTACTTTGACCTCGGATGATATGTCTCATTTCATCCAGTCTTTCTTTTTGTGGTTATGTCATATGATTGTGTATATATACCTTAAATCTTTCTACCATTACTATTGGGACATACGCTCTGTCGTTTTCTCTGTGTCTACATGTCTTATCAGAAAACCAGAGACACCCTCTCTCTCTCCCACCGTACTAAACCCCCTTACCGTAACTTTGTACATATTGTAGTATATTCTTTACTTAGCGGTCAGGTCCAAGTTATGTCCTACGAACCCCGACCACGTGACCCTACTGGGCCTCCCTACCATATCCCTCCCTCCACTCTCCCCCTAAGTCCTACCCCTCGTGCACATGCGGGTATCCCCTAAGTACAACGACACACCGTCTTGGTTATGTTATAACATTTCATTAATCGGAGGTTAATTTTATTTATTTAAATTTAAAATTTTTTTAATTAAATTTTGTTTTCAAATTTCTTCTTTTTTTCCTTTCTTTTCTTTGTATAACGAAAGTCTAGTAACAGAATAGCAAAGGTTGGTCCTAAAAACCAATGTCAATCACCTTTTCTATTACATTTTATAGGGATGAGATAGAAATCTTTTTGGTTTGATGAGACACAGGAATGGGAACGACGAAAATTCCGATACACTTACTACGGGAAACCTCAACCACTACCTGTCCCTCCGGATCGCACGGAGTTAAGTACACCAGTGTTTCTCAGCCTGTACTGACTCGTTGACTTTACTTGACTTGACTTGACTTGACATGACTATCAACTAGACTGTGAAGGAGGACTTTAGAAATCAACACCCCTTTATAATGGTAGTGGTATTGGTGGTAGTAGGGATGAAAGTTGAAGTAACAAAGGGTGACCTTAATCGTCTATCGGTGTGTCGTTTCTCGTACCTGTAAAATTCTTCGGGGTCAGGTTTCAAAATTTGTTTGAGGTTTCCGGATTAGGTCACCTTATAGTCGGGTATCTACGGGGGGAAAGTTACGTTACCCTCATCGGATCCTCACCTCCCCAGGGAGCCATACCGTTCATACAATCCAGTCCTCTGACTACTGCGGTGGGTCTGTCAAACCGTACTTATCGATAGGGAGTACTTAGATCCGAAGCTCCTTCACTAAAAAGAAAACGAAACAGAGAACTTAGATTGGTCCGTTGTCTTCGAAGACACACTAGGAAGGAACTCGTGATCCCAAAAAAGTTAATATTAAATAAATGAATAAATAAATAAACCGACACAGGTCAGAATCAACGTTGTGTACCCCAGACACAACGTAGTACACTCTAGAAAACAACCCCCCGTACCTCAGAGATCAGTACCGTGGACCCGAGTCATTAACAAGACACTGTACACTCTAGAATCAAGGGACTGGTCGCCAACGTGACCATAGAGGACGTAACAGTCCTCCTAAGAATTGGTAACCTGGGGTCCCTTCAGGGATTCCAAATTATTTCCCGAAGACAAATATCGGGACGAAGAGGGGTCCGATTCTCTTGGAATCAGAACAATCTCGGAGACGGAACAAGGAGTCGGTTTATCTTTGGAGAAGAAGGACTGTTCGTCGACTTCGTAGAGATAGAGTGGTCCCCATAGTCGTCGTCTAGACCTGGGTTCAGTGTCGGGGTGACTTGTACTGAAACGGTGTATTCCAGAAACCCAAAAGTACGAGTGTAGACATATTCTGTTTGTTATAAGAGACATAGTGACTAAACCCACCCAAGTTACTCCGTACGTACGCACGAGTCGACACAGACTGAGAGACTGGAAACATGTCATCGGACGGTCCAAGGAGACAGGTACCCTAAAAAGTCCGTTTTGACGACCTCACCCAACGGTGTACGAGGAGGTTCCCTAGAAGGGCTGGGTACCTAACTTAGTCGTAGTGGACACAGAGGACGTAAAGTCCGTCTAAGAAATAAGAAATAGGTGACCTGGTAGGCCCTTCGAGACCCAAATTACTCCTTTTTATATATTTAGTGGATTGTGGGTATCAACCATGGTCTAATTAGGAGTTACTTTCTATTAAGAGAAGGAAGTTTTAGATGACGACCCAGTCCTAAAAGGTCGTATGAGATTTCTTCTTGTGGGTAGGACACTTTACCACCAAATACCCTGACCCTATCCCCTCCTCTGTTCTTAAGATCCTAGTTTTTACAGACCCGTGGTTATTTAAGGACGTAAATTTCAACTTCTGAGTCCTGAGTGTGACTGTACAACTCCCAAGACTTCTCAGACCCTATTATTTTAGTGTTAGTAAAATGAATAAGGATCCTTGGGGTTCGGTTAAACCTCAACTTTGGAAGAAAGAGTGGACTAAAGGGGAAAAACTCATGTCACACACCGTTCAAATGTAACAACTCATGGGAGACGGGGGCGGTCTTTGATTGAGGGTCCTCTGTCCCGAGTGGTTTCGGAAGGACTCGTTGAGTGATCTTCTAAACAAACAAAGAGAAAGTGGTCGGACGTACTTCCTCAGGAGACCCCCGGGACATTTGTGTCGGAAACTCGGTCGGACGGAGGAGTGAGGAGGTCGGGTGGTAATTAGAGGTGATTAGACGTTCCACAACCACTAATCGTGTCATTAATAGTATCGCTGTCCTACTGTCGGACTCTCGTAGACTCGAAGGTTCGACAAAATACTTTTAAAACGGGTCTTTCCACTACTCTCTCTACTTGTTCCTTTCGCAATGACCCGGTTGTCAAATTGTGTGCGAAAGGGTTTACGGTTGACCGAGACAACTCAGTAATACGTTAAGACCTACTAAGAGAGACCAATTGTTCCGGTGAGGAAGGAGAGGTGAGACCTAGACACCCACAAAAATGGGATGAAGAGTGTAATTCGATGATAAGTGACTCAAGACACATTCCCTGGTGTCTTCTATCTCTTTCTTATCGTAAGAAAACAGGAAGGTCTGAGTTTAAAATCGTCTGTAGTGTCTAGTATTTATCCATATCAGTTTTCTACGGAAACTATTTCCAGTATAGTCCCAGTGCTCCTTTGTCAATCCTCCCGCTCCCAGTCCATCTGAAATGATGAAGGACCTCCCAATACCCCGTTGGTCAGGTAAGATTTCCTCTAGTCGGGACCCTAAAGAAACCTTCCTTACTATGATTTCGACTTTGAGGTCATGAAGCCGGTGGAGTACTCTTCTCGACTGAGTAACCTTTTCCGAGACTACGACCCTCCCTAACCCCCGTCCTCCTCTTCTCCTACTGTCTCCTACTCTACCGACCTACCGTAGTGACTGAGCTATCTGTACTCAAACTCACTTGAGACCCTCAACTACTACCTGTCCCTTCGGACCGCACGACGCTAAGTACCCCAACGTTTCTCAGTCTGTGTTGACTCGCTGACTTGAGTGACTGACTGACCTCCGAATACTCCTTTGAAGAATCCTCACTCTACACTGGTTCTAACTTCCGTTAAGAGATAATATAATTAGTGTCTTTCAATTAAAGGACGACCTCAAAGAGGTCGTATATCGTATTACGGACGCAGGTAAACATCTAAGGATTTTTCAAAACCCAAGTCAATACTTTACAGGTCTTAGAACTTCTAATTCAAACGATTGAACCTCCCTTCTCTAAAACTCGTTTCTCTTTTAGGATCAATTTTCATGTCTCTGTCGTTATAAGGTACATCTGAAAATTCCAGTTCTGGTTAGGGACCTCTTTTCGACATCTATACCCAAACCTTCGGGATGAAACGTGTAAGTTTGAGATATTTGTACCGACTCTGGATGTAACGGAGTTAATCTTCCATCTCCGTTATTATAGTTCAGTATACACACATACACACGACTCAGTGAAGTCAGTATAGGTTGAGAAAGGTTGGGATATCAGGGGGAGACAGGTACCCTAAGAGGTCCGTTCCTATGACCACACCCAACGGTACGGGAGGAGGTCTAGAAGGGTCGAGTCCCTCGTTTGGGTGTAGGAAATACAGAGGACGTATCCGTCCGTCCAAGAAATGGGGATCACGATAGACCCTTTGGGTGACTGAATATATCTACGAACTTGGTGTCAAGGGACCTAGGGTTTGACACTTGATGAAGGGTTCACACTTCCCCCGAAAGTTCGACCCGTAAGTTGTGTCAACTAGGGTTGAAATCAGTAAACTCTATATCGACTTAAACCCCCCTCCCCCCAACAACAACAATATCTAAAAAAAAGGAGTAGACATATTTACTTCTATTATCATAAACTAAGTTCCCCCTAAGAAAAGAGTAATTTAGACTACCATTTACAGTCTATGATCGTCTGGTACCCCATAATCATAATCTGGGAATAGTTTCGACTAAGGAAAGACCGTTCTGAAGAGAAGGTGTCGAGACTCAGTTTCATCGACAAAGAACAAAACGTTACAACGAAGGTCCCCTCCCAACTCCCTACCGAATTAAAGTCTACGTTTACCTACATCTCTTTTCTGAAGAAGGTTTCGTTTGAAGACAAGGTCAGGAACAAGGGGGTTTATAAGTAAAAATGGTCAACGTTTTAGACCCCGTCCAATTGGGTAAAATACTCTAAGACAGAGGAGTGGATCCTACTTTATACATTTCTTGAAAATTTTAATCGTCTTCTGACAATTCGTTTCGAGGTGCCGTAGAAGATCGTGGGTATCGTCCCCGTCCTCTGAGTGCAAGGACGAGACTGGGTGTCCAAGGACCTCCTTGTTAAAGGTAGTCCCGTAACAGACGGCGACTCGAAGTCATTTGACTTGATATATCCGTGTATATATCAAAGTGGGACTTACAAATTGACCCTGTTTTACTGAGAGAGGATTAATCACACTTATTCATGTGACCTCGTAAGTTTTCCCCGTGGACCCCGACTCCTAGTCCTACTAGTAGGACTTACGGACGGTTCGTAATAGAGTGGTCGCTCCTCTTTAGTGTAGGACAGTAAAACAGGTTAAGAGACCTTGTCAAAGTTTTAACGTAAGAGTGAAGTGTCTACTCTTATTAGATTCTGATAAAAAATTGTACTTTTTCTAATAAAATTAATTTTTTTCCCCCCCCTGTCATAAGACCATAAACACACACACACGACTCTGTGAAGTCAGGACAGAGAGGTACTGGCGTACCTGACATCGGGTGGTCCGAGGAGAGAGGTACCCTAAGAGGTCCGTTCTTATGACCTCACCCAACGGTACGGGAGGAGGTCCCCTAGAAGGACTGGGTCCCTAGTTTACGTACCTAGAATACGGAGGACGTAACCGTCCACCCAAGAAATGGTGATTAAGTGGACCCTTCGGATGAGACCATATATGTGATGACCAGTTAAGTAAGTACGTTTCATCTACACTTGTTTCGAAAAGACTCTGCAGTTTCTTTTAAAAGGAGTACTCTTAGCGTAAATCCTCTTAAATTTTAACTTTTGATCCGGTACTCGAGGTTTAATTCCCTACAATTCATTCTCAAAGTCTTCTATCCAGATTGGAGAGGTTTAAGACGTAAATCCCCTTATGCTTTAACTCGTGCCAGTCCTGACACCTGTCTTCACTGTGGTGGTCCGCCGTCGGTCTCCTCCCTTTGGACGACGAAATTGGGAGTCGAAGACACGGTCGAATCTGTGACTAATTAATTTCTCTGAAAATCCGGGAGTACCGTCGGTCTCCGAGGGATCTTTATTCCAATCAATATTTTATACGGGCAAAAAAAAAAAAATTAAATGTTCTTTATAGTTTCCTTAAGGTAAAAAGTTGTCACGTTTAAAATAGTTTTTAACCGATTCAAAAACGAACGAGTAGGGTTCAAGTGTCGACACTCTACTTTGGGAGTTTTCTGTGGGAAGGTAAAGAGTTGAAACTCCTCTCTTGATCCCACGCAAGTCAAGAAGAGGTAGGGAAGATGATGATCGAGTTGAGGACGGTAAGGCTGAGGGGGAACACACCAGTCCCAGAGTAGATCTCGGAAGACCGGTGAAGGCCAGTACGAGGTCCGAGAGTGCCCCCTTTATGACACAATGTTCGTGTGCAGAGTAAAGGGGAGATGAGTTTAAGACGGAGGCGACCGGAGAAGGCTACTCATGTCTTACGAGTCGGTTTTCAGCCGAGGCAGTTGAGAAGGTCTTTATGGGGTTTGAGTGTAAGTTGAACAAGAGAACACTGTAAGAATTTAATTGTGTAATGGTGGTTTTTTATTAATAAAGATTTGTAGGGAAAAGTTCTGGAACACAGAGAGCAAACGAACCTTGCAAGATAGGTCCACACGGCAGACCGTTTAAAGACGGGTAGACTCCACGTCCTCCTGAAGAAGGCCAAGACCAGTACCGAGTCGTTTGACCCGTCCTTCTAGGGACTGGTGAAAGATCTTAGAAGGTGTTTCGGTATCCGATAAAGGACGGTGCACCATCTATACGACCACAAATTCCTTCCTTCCTTCCTTCTTACTGAGATGTGAAGTTGTAATCATTCCCTTCCCGATATTATGACTTCACTTCACTTCAGCGAGTCAGCACAGAGAAACATTAGGGTACCCCACATCGGATGGTCCGAGGAGGCAGGTACCCTAAAAGGTCTGTTCTTACGACCTCACCTAACGGTAAAGGAAGCGGTCCCCTAGAAGGACTGGGTCCTTAGCTTGGGTCCAGAGTGCGTAACGTCCGTCTGCGAAATGGTAGACTCGGTGGTCCCTTCAGTGTTATGACTCCTGTTACGATTATAACCTTACAGTAAAAAAGAGTATAACCTTCTTGGACCAACACAACGTGGTGATCCTAGAGAAGGTGACGTTCTAAAAGATCTCTACGTAGTAAAAGTTCAACCCAATAAAGTACGGTTTTTATTTTGTACTCATCCAGTGACCAGACTTCGGAAATGTGAATTGAAGGTTTTATAGAGTCCTTTTCCCTTCTTGATCCTCAGACCTCAAGAGAATTTCACACGTACACAAAGTATTGTTTATACGATTTCTGAAAACTAACTGCGTCCATTTGTCAAGGGGATTCTAAATAATTGTTCGGGAACACCTTAACCTTTTACGAATCTTTTTCATTTGTTTGACACTCCTTTATACTTCAGTGATTGTTGGATTCAACATCTTGTATACGAAATAAGATTTAAGACCACTTTAGTGTAAAAAACAGTCTTTTTTTTTTTCATACGATGACATTCTCGTTTATGTTCAGAATTTGAAATTTTTAAAGGGACCACCTTTCTCCTATTTTTAGAGGGGAGGGGTGGGGGTGTCAAAGTAAAAATCTTATGAAGGAAATCTTTTACATTAAAGTTTGGGAAAGAGACAGGGAACCTCCACGTACATCTGGAAAAATTTTCGATCTATTCAAAGAGAGGTCAACTCCGGGACCCTCAGTAAAGAAACTTTACACTTGTAGTTCCTTTACCCATGGGACGGTTTAGAGAGGAAGAGGACCTCCGCCCCTCCCCCCCCCCCGCGCCCCTCGCCCTCTCAAATTCCATACAAATTGAACCACGGACCGAGGTTCAACATTTTGATGGACTAACAGTATCTCTCTTTTCTTCAGGATAAAAACGAGACTTATTTCCGTTAATAACTTGTGTATACCAGTAGAATGGTACACTTAAATTCTATTTCATACACACTGTCAATAACGTGTATAAAAGGATGAATTCCTGATAAATAGCAAATAGGACTCTTTTACGTAAGTAACGTAACATAGACCGACCTAACGAGAGACCAAAACGTCTAAAACAAGACGAAAACATTAGTCAGATCCTTGAACGGACACTATATGTCGTCAGTCAACCGATGGATGGGTCATTATTTTGACAAGAACAGATGTAAACACCTCGTCATAGGACCCATCTGTCCTTTAAAACGACAATTATTAAAGGGTTACGATCGTCGTTTGAGAATAGAAGGACTTAAAGTTATTCGGTCTCCAAACACTTTTATTAACAGAGATTAAAGTAATCCTTTTTATCGTTTTTGTTCTTCTTATTACTATAATTTAGAAGGGAACAGGACTATTAACTCATTTCCTACCTCAAACCTTAAGGTGTCACGACATCCGTTAACACAAAGATTTATTTTTCCCTACTTGACGTAAAGATAAATAGTTAGTAGATAGATGGATAAAATTGTTTAGTTGGCTATGGACCCTATACTTTACATCGGTATATGTTGTAGACACTCCATATATTGATATTTCATTAGAAATAAGTAGGTTTTTTATAAGTCTCGTAAATAAAACGCCGTTTCTGTTACGACTATTTATATACCGAAAAAAAAAAAAAGACCGTCGTTTACATTTATAAAATCTTCATTTTTTAGTAAGTTTTATAGATCTAAAACTTAAAAGTAACTTTGTAAGTCCTACCAGTTTTTAGTATTACGAACAAGGAAAAGAAGGTTGATTGTTAGAACGACCATTTAATTTTGGATTAAAAGTGTTCGTACGGTTGCTAAAGGAAGGAAGTTCTTCGAAACCTTTGATGTCACTTCAAAGTCTCAGGGATTGTGATAAACAACAACAATAACAATAAGTCAGTGACTCAGGATAGACTAAGAAACACTGGAGTACCTGACGTCGGGTGGTACCTGGAGAGTGGCAACCTAAAGGGTCTGCTCTTATGACCTTACCCAACGGTAAAGGAAGAGGTCTCCTAGAAGGGATGTATCCCTAGCTTGGGTACAGAAGACGTGACGTCCACCTAAGAAATGGTGACTCGGTGGTCCCTTCGAGTCATTGTGATCTATGACCGGGGATCTCTCGACTCTACTTGTAGTTTTCTTTGTCAAGTCACTCGGGTCTTAGAACGTGGGAGGGTATGCTTCACGATGTGAGGAATTGAACTATATCGACAAGGTAAATTAATTGTCGTTAGAAAACTACAAGGACTGATGGACGAGAACCAACGTTTTTAGGATATATACAGGTGCAGGTGGTGGTGTAGGAGTCTCGTCAAAGAGTCTCGCTAGACTTTACGACAGAGGACCGAATTCAGGAGTAAACCGGGTTTTATTTTGGATTGAGTGTTGAGAGTGTAACACGTTTAACTGTCGTATGTTATGTCCTTTCTAAAAATTTTAAAGTAGACACTGGTGGACGTATCATAGTGGACCTGTTGAAATACCCAAAGAAAAAATTCATATACCTCGAGGTAGGGTCTTGGTAAGTCAGTTCCAGAAATCACCAACTTAGTGGTCCTTTGACGTAGACCTTTAAAGGGCGACACTAAAAATGTGTATGTCTTACAATCTGGTGGACAGGATTTACCCGAAATCTCCCTACGTGAGACCACTTTTTCTGTCTATCATCCATTATGTACAAGTGGTGGCAAGAGTCGTGTCTTATACGAGAACCATTTCTAAAACTACTACTTTTCGGGACCCTCAGTAGGAATGAGAGTCACAAGAGTCTGTGACCGGATCAATTCTCGAGTTGGACCCTTAGTCCTTGTTAATAGAGAAACCCATTTTGACCTCCACTGTTCTTATTTTGTTTTCATTTTATAAAATCGAGGTTCTTCGGAACGTTGCGAAAGGATTATTAGACGAGAGTCGTCTTTAAATAACCCTGTATCTTCGACGTATGTACCACTGCTACGAGATAATGGGGGTTCGACACACTTGGTCTCGATCTTACTTGATCGACAGCGTAAAACTACCCCACAAGAAATTAGAGTACCCCGAACCCGTACGTCAAGGACTTTCAATCTTCTGTCCCGTTTTTTTTTAGTGGGTTTAGTGGGTGACATAAAGAGAGACAAATCAAAGGTCCGACGTCCTCTGTGTTCCCTTCTCTTGTACCAATATTTAGACTTGAGTCCAAGAGACCCGGTACTTGTCAATCAAAAGGAAAACAGAAAGACTTTTACTATGAAGTCACACGGATTTGTGTTTTATTTCTTTATACGTATCTTTGTGGATTGTATCGTGACCTGGACCTCTGTGAGGTCCTTTTGACAAAGGTGCAAAAAGGTACGACAAAGTCCCAATACGTTGTTTTATCGTAAACTGTTATAAGAGATTATTAGAACCCCCAGCTTTTAGTAAGACCGAACGAGTCTAGAATTTTATATCCTTCTACGTTCACTCTCTCTGAAAATTACGACCAGAAATTTCGACCCAAAACCAGTGTTGACTGAGACTAGTGTAAGGAAGAAACGAATAGTGTCTCGACATGAAAAAACAGTAGACCATAAACCGAGGTACTGACTGGTGACGGAGAAAGTGTATAACTGCACAGGACTTATCGGAGACAGGCGGAAGAGACCCACCCAGGGAGTGACGGAGTGAGGAGACACTGGAACGAGAAAAGTGTTTAGAATAGTCTTCATAAGGAGGCTCCTTATGACCCAAGGAGGTGGGAACGACGGAGGACTCAAAAATCCAAAAATGGACTAACTCTTATATATATATATATCCGTGAATTAAATTACCATATTGTAACAGATGTCTACTTAATTAGTAAACTTTCGAAAAGACCCATGAAATTTTAGAGACGACTACGTATAAAATAAACAAACACTTTATTTACGTAGAAGTTAAATAATTATAAAATTCATAAAAAAGTTTTTTAAAGTAAAGAGGAAACAATTTGTAAAGTAAGAATTTGTCAACTAAGGTAAAACTGTTTCACCTTGTCACTAGTTACAATTCACGACGTTAATCACAAATTTTAACACGTTTTTTGATCTTTCTCCCTGTACCTACCGATAAACTGAAAACTGTTACTAAGGTTCCATTAAGTTACCTATTATCTCAAAAAATTATTTGTTTCGGTCCTATTTTACCTATAAGTCTTCGTTTAATTATTGAACCTGGAGATGGTGTGCGTTATCTTTTTAATGAGTTTCACTTAGTAATTATATTTATACTCACGATTTTAATATTTTGTAAAATTTATTTTATATTCTCAACCAAACCCGTTTTTCAAGAATCTATGTTGTGATGTACTTTATTGTCTAACCATTTGACTTGATATAATTTTTACACACTCGAACAAACACGAAGTCTTTTGTTAGTCATTCTTCTAACTTCCGTTCTGTATGTGACCTTCCTTTGTCAACGTATAGAACATTAACTATCTAACACTTCTTGAGTTAAAAAGTTACTCTTGATTTATTTTTAGAGTCAAATTTTAACCCGTGTGAAAAAAAAAAAGTAACAAAGAACAAAAACGAAAAATCTTTTAATAAATAAAAAATTAACTTCCTATTAACTAAATGTCTTAACACCCGTGTTCAAAATTTGTCTGTTAAGTGGTTTTTTATATAGACTTACTATTTGTTCGTTTATTTTTCTACAGTCAAAGTAATTAGGAATGTTGAGACAGACTGGGGTACCCGACATCGGGTAGTTCCAGGAGACAGGTACCCTAAGAGGTCCGTTTTTATGACCTCACCTAACGGTACGGGAGGAAGTCCCCTACAAGGGTTGGATACCTAGCTTGGGTGTAGAGAACAGAGTACGCAACCGTCCACCCAAGGAATGGTGATCGCGGTGGACTCTTCGGGATGAATCAGGAATCCTTTCACGTTTACTTTGGTTTTCGGACGTCTTATCGACATTATTTTTGTGTCATGGGTTACAACCGTTTCTGTGTATCTTTCATCTTGGACACACGTAGCGAGTACCCTTACACTTTACCATGTCGATAGAATCCTTGAGGGTATCTCGTCCAAAAGTCCCTTATTCAGTCACGTGTTTAAATTCTTATTTTCAAACTTAATATTCGGATTACAATAAGTTGTCTCGGACCACTAAGTTTTTAGGAATGAGACTACGTGTCTTTCACACGACACTCCTGTTCGTTAACGGGACAGGATGAGAACCAAAAAGAACGACGTTAAACTTACAGGGTAGTCATTGTATTTGGTCGGGGGAGTCCTCTGGGACCGGTCACCAGGTAATTTACTTCTCTAAGTCACCTACTCACCTTTGTAAATTTCTATTGAAATTTCGACAGTGTACCTACAATAATTATTGAAAAGGTGTCCCAGACACTGATTCTGATAACTTTCCGTATCACCAAAATCAAGTCCATCTTAAAGTGAAGTCTTTTCTACTGATTCATACTTTGTCCCACTAAAACTAGAGGTCAGTGAACCTTCACAACTTTTACTAGTTCTACTGTCCAATGTTGGACCGTTTTATGACGGTTTTAAAACTCGTAATTTACCTTCACAACTGAACCCATTGATTATTGGAAAGAGACCCGGTTCCCTGAGAGACCATTCCGTCCTGTAACATGGATTTACGTTTAGTTATCAATTACTTCGGTAGTCTCTATACTAGATCATTGTACAAGGTCGAATTGAATTTTTCAATTTGAAAATGATTTTATTTAAAATATCACTCAGTTTGTATTTTCGTTACAACATTTACGGTCGTATGTTTTGGATACACACTGAATATTGAGTCGTCTTCAGTCTTTTCTTAAGAGGTCATGGAGTCTGTTAATGGAGTCTATTCTGTCTATACCTGAAGTCATTCCCTTTTACGTTAGTCAATCCGTTTTCGTTCGGACAAGATTATTTTTTTTTTAATTATTACTCCTTTGATTGTTTTACATAAAACTTTAAAGAATGGTCCCTCTTGTTATTACACCTTTTACTCTTTATGAACGACTATGACATGGTCTTTGTTTTTATTCCTTACTTACTGGGGCTCTCCTTTCAACTAATTCTAGGTTAGTCTCTACGAACCTTTACTCGTTCCCTCCGTATTTTCCTGTGACTACAGTCCACACTTCGTTCCACTTACACGGGTCTCAGTTCTTATCCTCCACGAAACCTTAATTCTTCCCTTTTATGGAGGGATATTTCTCTTGGTTCAGGATTGTAACCTTCTCAGAGGGGGTAGGGGAGGTATCCCCAGAGTTCACAGTTAACAGTTTGATGTGGTTCAGAAGGTAAAACTAGGAAACGAGAAAGAGTCATAAACTCCCTTCTTCTTTCTTTTTTACTCTTACTCACTAGAAACACATTTCGCCCACCACATACAACCCCCTCCCCGTCACTAACCCGAGGGAACCCGAAACGAATCCTTCGTTAGGGTCTTTTGCTTTTCAATTTTGAAAACATCTAAAAAAAGAGAAACAGTACGTAGAAAAAAAGGATCAATAAAATAAAAAAATAAAAATTTTTAAAGTAACCTCTCATCAATGAAATGGGACAACACAGTCAAAGATGGTATGTAGTTTTACTTAATTGATATAATATATACATATAGGGAGAAAAAACCTAAAGAAGGGTAAATCCAGTGGTGTCTCGTAACTCATCTCAAGGGACACGATATGTTATACAAGAGTAATCAATAGATAAAATATGTATCATAGTTATCACATAACTTCTTCCCGTACCGTTGGGTGAGGTCATAAGAACGGACTTGTCTCTTCGGACCACCCAATGTCAGGTACCCTAGTGTTTCTTAACCTACTCTAACTCACTGAGAGAGAGAGAGAGAGAGTGTGTGTGTGTGTGTGTGGGGTTATCACATATCTAAAAATAAAGGTGTTCCTAACTCGGTTACTGACAATTGTTCGAGTACTTACACTGTAGTGGGGAAAGGTGAGGGGTGTCCACGCCACCGGAAAGTCCACGTACATAGAGGTGCCGAGGAAGTAGACTCCGGGAGCCGGTCCGAAGGACGTCGGAGTCAATTTGAGACCTTCATAGACGGGATTTAATGGCGACGAGTATCTAGGAAAGAAACCAAGAGTTGTGAACAAGTAAAAATAGACAACTTGTATGAGTGGCGACCCAGACGCACGGCAATCAGTAAATGTGGATGTTAAATAATTGAGACAATCTCCGTGTCCCGATTTCTTAAACCTACACTAAGGTCTTAAACGACAAGAAAGAGTCTAAATAAAAGTTCCGTGAAACACTGGGACATTGAAACTTTCCGGAACATATTTTCTTTCAAATAATAATCTCGATGTTTGTCGTCCCACCGAAAGTAACGTCCGGACTGTAGCCACGTCACTTTCTAAAGAGAAACATCAAGAAACTCACATGACCTGGAGTCAATTTTAAATCGTTCACGTTTAAGTTCGTTGATCTCTCGAACATAATTGTTTTATAGTAAGGTACAAAAACAGAGAAGACTCTATTTTATTTTAGTTCAAAATAATTTTTTTATTTTATACTGTCTCCAGATTATCGAAAGATGTCAAAAGTATATATTAAAAGTAGGAAAAAGTATTGAATTTTACATCGACATAGAAGGATTCCTAGTGATATTTTTACCACCCTACCTTACTACTGTTACTTAATTAGTATTTTTTTTACCCCGGAATTAAAAAGTCCAACAAATATTGGAGGAAAGAATACTTTTGTAGTAGAAATCTTAATATTTTCTACACCCTGTTAATTTAACTTTTGGTAGACAACGACTATGTTTTGTACTTGGACATAACTCGTGATTAACTATCGTTGTGAACTGGAGTAACAGTCACAAGGCAAGGTACTCTAAATGGTCAAAACGGTTTCCGTAGTGTACTGACAGCGGGTAATTAGGAAACTTACGCCGAAATAGTCACGATTCCTTTACGTAGGAAAAGTAAAACGACACCTTTATGTCGAAAGAACACAAGTGTGCTATCGTTAATATAGATTATCACTTAGTGGGTCTTCTCTTTTTAGTTTATGTTTCCTTTCTTATGACTGGGTGGATAGACGAAAATAGTCTTCCATTCAATGACCGTCTCTGGAAATACTAACTCAGTCCTCGGGACCTTAAGTCAGGATCATTAATCGTGTAAAAATTGACATGGTTTGAGAGGATAGTTTGTCTTCTTACTGAAACGTGAGTCTACTAAAGTAATTCTAGGACTTCTTCTTTTATCGAACTAGGAACCAAGTCCGGAGGATTCCTTGACTCGGAAGGGTCCAAGTGGTAGTCAGAGTTTGAGGACTTGAGTCTTTCTGTGATCTTAGGTACGTAGGACTCCATTGAAGAAATTGTGAACGGGGTATGCAAATTTTTGGGACTTTAGGTTAGCTATGGAAAGGTTCCAGACACTCAAAGGATACTGATGACGAATTAAAACACAAAGGTAAAACTACCCTTATTATTTCGCAAAATTTGGTGGTGGTGTTACGACATGACAATATCTAAAAATTATGTACAAAGTGTACATGTAACTCAATCTGTCTCGACACCAGGATCACACTAATCTAACTGATCAAAAGACACTCATACCAAAGTCACATAGACGGTAGACTACGGGAGAACGTTGTGGATGGTAGAATGAACCCAAAGAGTATGGAACCCGCACCCCATTCTCGGGCACCCCGTTGGTTTCTACCCGCCCAGTACCACCTCTCCAGACTGTCTTACACCAGGTGACCTCTTCCTTTACCGTTTGGTGAAGTCATAAGAACGGAACTCTTTGGGTACTTGTCATACTTTTCCGTTTTATTATCCTATGACTTACTCCTTGAGGGGTCCAGTCATCCACGGGTTATACGATGACCTCTAGTCACCTCTGTATTGAGGTCTTTATTACTTCCCTACCTCGGTTTCGTTTTTGTCATGGGTCCACACCTACACTGACCACTATCTTTGTTTCAGGCTACGACATTTCTCGTTATAACGTATCCTTGGACCTTACAGTCCAGGTACTTAGTTCCGTTTAATCTTCACCAGTTTGTTCTCTACCGTTCTGACTTGCAACTATAAGATCCTTAGTCACTTGATTTTACCTGACCTTACCCACTTAAATTGAGTCTACTGGTAATATAGATGACAACACCCGTCCTTAGGGAGTCTTCTTTACCTCATCGGTAGTACCAGTTGTTTTCTCAGACTTTACGTCCTGAACTTACGTTAGAGTTGTTGCTGTCTTACTGGAGACAAGTAAAGGTTCCGTTTGGTAAGTTATAGTGTAAATAGGTTCAGATACTGTGTTGGTCATTACGACTTCTTTGACTTCTACTTACCAAGATACTTCTGAATGTTCTGGAACATCTTGATTGTGGGTTTTTTCTACGGGAGAAGTAATATCCCCTGACCTTACGTTTTCATTCTTCAGTCCTTTGTGGACCTCATTGTCCGTTTAAACCGGAACCTTACACCTTACTTCGTCCCGTTTCTGATTATCTCAAAACGGTTCTTTTACGTGACCAGTATCGTTTGTGGGAGAAGGTTGTTGTGTTCTCTTCTGAGATGTGTACCTGTAGTGGTCTACCAGTTGTGGCTCTAGTCTAACTAATATAAGAAACGTCAGTTTCTACCTCTTGGAGATATGTCAGTTGTTTTTGTCCTGGTCCTCGACTGACACCGAGTCTAGTACTCGAGGAATAATGGTTTAAGTCTGAATGTAACTTCTTTCATCCCTTTTGACGATCTGGTAAGTCCATACTGGATTTAGTTTAGTGAATACTAATATGTCACCTTCACTGTTTATCTAAATTCCCGGATCTAGACTATCGATCTCACGGACTACTTGATACCTTACTCCAAGCACTGTAACACGTCCTCTGTCCCTAGTTCTGGTAGGGGTACCTTTTCTTTACGTTTTTTCGTTTTACAGACAGACCCCTCCGGAATGTTTATCGACACTTTTCTTTTCTCCACTTTCCGTTTCCTCTTTTCCTTTCTATATTCGTAGACTTACGTCTCAAGGTTTCTTATCGTTCTTCTCT
>SJYO01052474.1:85538033-85672028 GCA_006410555.1 Capra ibex | reverse complement strand
TTAAGTCTGAATGTAACTTCTTTCATCCCTTTTGACGATCTGGTAAGTCCATACTGGATTTAGTTTAGTGAATACTAATATGTCACCTTCACTGTTTATCTAAATTCCCGGATCTAGACTATCGATCTCACGGACTACTTGATACCTTACTCCAAGCACTGTAACACGTCCTCTGTCCCTAGTTCTGGTAGGGGTACCTTTTCTTTACGTTTTTTCGTTTTACAGACAGACCCCTCCGGAATGTTTATCGACACTTTTCCTCTCCGCTTTTCGTTTCCTCTTTTCCTTTCTATATTCGTAGACTTACGTCTCAAGGTTTCTTATCGTTCTTCTCTGTTCTTTCGGAAGAAGTCTCTAGTTACGTTTCTTTATCTCCTTTTGTTGTCTTACCCTTTCTGATCTCTAGAGAAGTTTTTTAATCTCTATGGTTCCCTTGTAAAGTCCGTTTCTTCCCGAACTATTTCCTATCTTTACCATACCTGGATTGTCTTCGTCTTCTATAATTCTTCTCCACCGTTCTTATGTGTCTTCTTGACATGTTTTTACTAGAAGTACTGGGTCTATTAGTGCTACCACACTAGTGAGTAGATCTCGGTCTGTAGGACCTTACACTTCAGTTCACCCGGAATCTTTCGTAGTGATACTTGTTTCGATCAC
The DNA here is from genome assembly GCA_006410555.1 of Capra ibex. Classification (NCBI taxonomy): domain Eukaryota; kingdom Metazoa; phylum Chordata; class Mammalia; order Artiodactyla; family Bovidae; genus Capra; species Capra ibex. The sequence goes on along the minus strand of SJYO01052474.1, from coordinate 85,671,371 downwards.
TTCCACTACCTTAAGGTCACCGCGATAAAGTTTAGGACCTTCTATTACAACACTTTCACGACGTGAGTTATACGGTCGTTTAAACCTTTTGAGTCGTCACCGGTGTCCTGACCTTTTCCAGTCAAAAGTAAGGTTAGGGTTTCTGTCCGTTACGGTTTCTTACGAGTTTGATGGTGTGTCAACGTGAGTAGAGTGAACGATCATTTCATTACGAGTTTTAAGAGGTTCGGTCCGAAGTTGTTATACACTTGGCACTTGAAGGTCTACAAGTTCGACCAAAATCTTTTCCGTCTCCTCAGTCTCTAGTTTAACGGTTGTAGACGACCTAGTACCTATTTCGTTCTCTGAAGGTCTTTTTGTAGATAAAGACGGAATAACTGATATGGTTTCGGAAACTGACACACCTAGTGTTATTTGACACCTTTTAAGACTTTCCCTACCCTTATGGTCTGGTGGACTGGACGGAGAACTCTTTAGACATACGTCCAGTCCTTCGTTGTCAATCTTGACCTGTACCTTGTTGTCTGACCAAGGTTTATCCTTTTCCTCATTCAGTTCCAACATATAACAGTGGGCCGAATAAATTGAATATACGTCGCATGTAGTACTCTTTGCGACGTGACCTTCTTTGTGTTCGACCTTAGTTCTACCGACCCTCTTTATAGTTATTGGAGTCTATACGTCTACTATGGTAGGAATACCGTCTTTCACTTCTCTTTGATTTTTCGGAGGACTACTTTCACTTTCTCGAATTTCGAGTTGTAAGTCTTTTGCTTCTAGTACCGTAGACCAGGGTAGTAAAGTACCCTTTATCTACCCCTTTGTCACCTTTGTCACAGTCTGAAATAAAAACCCCCGAGGTTATAGTGACGTCTACCACCAACGTCGGTACTTTAATTTTCTGCGAATGAGGAACCTTCTTTTCAATACTGGTTAGATCTATCGTATAAGTTTTCGTCTCTGTAATGAAACGGCTGATTCCAGGCAGATCAGTTCCGATACTAAAAAGGTCACCAGTGCATACCTACACTCTCAACCTGACACTTCGTCCGACTCACGGCCTCCTGACTACGAAAACTTGACACCACAACCTCTTCTGAGAACTCTCAGGGAACCTGACGTTCCTCTAGGTTGGTCAGGTAAGACTTCCTCTAGTCGGGACCCGAAAGAAACCTTTCTTACTACGATTTCGACTTTGAGATCATGAAACAGGTGGAGTACGTTTCTCAACTGAGTAACCTTTTCTCACACTACGACCCCTACCTAACCCCCGTCCTCCTCTTCCCCTGCTGTCTCCTACTCTACCGACCTACCGTAGTGACTGAGCTACCTGCACTCAGACTCACTTGAGGCCCTCAACCACTACCTGTCCCTCCGGACCGCACGACGTTAAGTACCCCAGTGTTTCTCAACCTGTGCTGACTCGCTGACTTGACTTGAGTGTACGTGTACACAAACACTAGTTTGATTAATATTTTTAATAAAAATAAAATTACATGATTGTTCGTTGTACACTTCCATCTAAATTGTACGTTTCCCACGTAAAAATGGTTTAATGAAACTACATACGACAATTATAATGAACCTACAAACTACATATACTCGAAGGGTCCATCGTGATCACCGTTTCTTAGACGGGTGGTTCCGTCCTCTGTGTTCTCTGTACCCAAGTCAGGGACCCAACCCTTCCAGGGGACCTCATCCTTTGTTATTGGGTAAGGTCATAAGAACGGACCTCTTAATGTACCCGTCTCCTCGGGCCCTTCGATGAATGACAGGCGTCACGACGTTTATCGTCTTGTGCTGACTCGTGTCGGGTGTTCGTGTGTGTGCGTGTGTTTACGACACTTTTGTTGACGGAGTGTCAGATTTAAGTCGTGTAAAAAACCTCAGCAAAAAGACGTAGTCTGTAAGCAGACTTGGGTCTTGACTTTTTTTTTTTATCACAACTTACTCTTTTGTACGAGGGATTCTTATACGTGGGAGATCTCGGTCTACCTCTCCTTCATTTACTTAGTTATGTAGTTATTATGAGAAGTATGTAACTAATCTTTCGATTTTCTACTACGAAACACTATTCTTCTCTTAAAACACTTCACCTCCTTTACAACCTGTCAACCAACCTTGACAGATGGGCATTTCAACAGAGACTCAAGACTTATCACCCTTCTTTGGACGGAACACTTACAGTAACCTTTCTCCCACGGTCCTCGCGAACGACCGTACTTCGGGAATGGAACCATTGTACCTTAATGTACGCGTGTGTGTGTACCTTCGGGCGTACTGACCGGACAGTCACTAATCCGGTACTTGCACCGAGATGACACCACTTCGACCCCACCACCGGTCCCTCCGTACTTCTCGACACATTCGGTCCCGTTGTCCCATCTTATAATAGTCTACACTCCCCTTTGTAAACCTACGAAAATAACAAAAATTCCCAGAAGAGAAAATCGAAATAACTCCACATCAACCGTTTATGTTAACGTTCTGTACTTGTATGTGTAACACTACTGAACTAGAATATGTAACACTTTCCTGAGACGGGTAGATGGGTGAATTCTGGAGGTAGTGAGTGTATCAAAAAAAACAACAACAATAAAACCACTCTAGTAAATTTAAAGTGACAGAATCTTTTAAAATTAAGATCTCATGTCCCAATCTCTTATAGTATAAATTGTACACTAATATACTGATATATTCAAAATAATAACAAAACCGAACTGTAGAAACCCGGGTATTTACGCCAACCCTGTTGTGGTCTCTCGGACCCAAGTTTAGGAAAGAGATAGTGAATTAATACACTAGACCCACACATAGGAACCATATGTATTTAGAAGTTACTAAAGTACTTCTCTAAATGATAAAGTTACGTAAAGAACACTTTCTGTCGACAGATGGTCTGTAAGACACACGACCCTTAGAGAAATGTAATATGGTTATTGAGAAAGTCGGTCAAGGTACTCTATCCGTCATAACAAGAGTAAAGTAAGTGGACCTTTTACCACCTCATCACTAAATAAATGTGTATTTAATATACTTTAGGTTGTAGGAGGGTTAATATCTTTGTTTTATTACTTAAATTCGGTATGAGTTCGACCCCTTTCTTTATGTTCATTCCCTATACTCCGGTTTCTTTTTCCCGATTTTTACTATAAAATTTCGATATACAACAAATATTTTAACTTCTAATTGATCTTTGGTAGAAAACTCTATCTGACCTCGTAAAAGGATAGTAAGATGTAGTATTTCTACAAGTTGAGAATGTTTGATTGGTTTTGATATCTCCTTTTTTCCTACTTAAGTACCAAAACCAATTAAGTAGAGAAAACGAGAGAAGGAACTACAGAAATCTAAGAACGAGACGAGTGAAGTGAAGAGTGAGTATGTAAAAAATTTCTACGAAAGTATTCGTTTCTTCTATTTTTGGTCAATACTCTTTACAACATATCAAACTCACTCGAAATCAGACCTGACTAAATCTTACTGTAACTGGACTTTGAACTCTACTACGAGTACAAGTTACTGATTAAATCTTAGGAATATCGACCCCTTCACAGGTTAGAGGGGCATTTATTCTTAATTACTTTACTTCATTTTATTTTATTCTCATGTTTGATAGTGAGACAACTCTTAAGTCAACCAAGATACAGTTGTAAATCTAATCGATTATGTAGTAGAACTCTTCTTTATTTAAGCACAATTGTTGAGACATTCGTCTATAAGACTACTTTAATTAGACTCAAGTGTTTTGTGTACACTTTCAGTCACTCCTACTGAGAACCGTGGTACACTTTCCCCTTAACCTACTACAAAGGTCCTACTAAAGATTAGAGGACAGTCATTAGTACGGTTCTGGGTTTTAGTAGAATTTACCTTAAATCAATGACTTAAATTTTCTCTGTAAAGGTTAGAAAACCTTCCATTAGATTCATATGAAGTTCAGATTTTTGTTAGTTTTTGCCTTTTAGGAAAGACTCAAGACTTTTGAAGTTTACAATGACAACCAGTAGTTCGTAGGGAACGTAATTTATTTGATTCAATCTTAAATACATAAACCCGGGTACTAGTGTCGGTTGAAGTAGAGGGTCAACCCAGTACGGTATTTATTCCGATGGAGTCGACTAAAGTCCGAGATTTTTATTTAGACTACGACTCCGATTTTTATCTATTAAGTGTACGTCACGTTTGCTAGGACATAGGACTTTAAATAAAACTTTAAAGGGACAAGACTCACTTACTGACACGATATTAAAAACACATCCCTTTCTTCCCTCTCTTACATGTTCTTTTAATAAAGATAAATGACTTTGAAGGTACGGTTGATCAGATCGAAGGAAATTTTGTACGTTATTATGTGAAAGATATAAAACTTATTGGGGAGTTTTTTATTCTCCTTTTGGGTGTTTCCATAGTCGACCTGAAAGGAGATTCCCAAAATAAGAAGTCTTATTTATATACGGTTAAATGGTACGTGGACGGAGGTGCGGGTCACAACGAGTTGTCTCTTTCGTGGACTACTAAGACCGAACCACTCCACTTTGCGTTTTATTCGACCTCAAATCCCTGGTATAAATATAAATTACCGGAGGTCCTTTTCCCGAGGGACCCTGGTCCTCTACAACGGACGTTTAGGTCTAAAAGGGAATCCTACGGTTACGTGACATTGGTTCAAACGACTGAAGAGAACCGGGATCAACAGTTGACCCAACTGTTAACTACACTGACCCAAGTTCATAGGGTCAAACTTAATTCCTTCTTTTTCTAACACAAACCTAAATTTTGTGTGTCACCAGAATATCACTATGTTCACTGTTCTTAACGAACGACTGAATGTTCTCCAGGTCGAGTGGGTGTGTGTCGGGGTGCATTCAAGAGACTCCCATCAAACTACAGTGTCTGCTACGTCGGATCGGGTACGCCGACGAGGTCGTGTACGTTTCCGGGGTCCCGTCGAAGGACCCCGGGGAAGGACAGGACCCTCCAAGACGGAAAGGGTGGGAGAGAGTCCGGGGAGTCTACGCCGACCGTCTCCTACGTGTCGACCCGTCGGGTCAGTTATGTCACTTTCCGTATAAATGATTGTAAGATCACGGTACGATCAAGAAAAAATGAAAAGAGAACAAAACGAAACGAAAGACGTGTTAAGAGAATCTATTATCACTGGACAGTAGACAATATTCTTAGTAGTATAAAATATCTGGTGATTTTTTTACTCTTAGGGAACCTGTCACTCCTCTTGTTTGGTCATTTAGAATTTTGTTAGTACTTATGAGTAAGCTTCCTGACTGCGACTTCGACTTCAAGGTCATAAAACCAGTGGACTACGTTTGTCGACCGAGTAACCTTTTCAAGGAGAACGACCCTTTCTAACTACCGTCTTCCTCCTTTCCCGTAGTCCCCTCCTCTACCAACCTACCGTAGTGACTACGTTATCTATACTTGAACCCGTTTGAGGCCCTCTACCACTCACTGTCCCTCCGGACCACAAGTCATAAACGGTCCGTCAAGACAGTTATCGGTATCGAGTGTAAGAAAAGGTCTATCAAGAGTATAAACGACAGAAGGAAACTAAAGAATGACGGTCTACGAAGGAGACTTGGATGCCCGATCTCGTCAGACCCCGTTCCCCACCCATCAAACAATTGTTAGGAAATCACCCCAAAACAGACCCAAGGAACATTGGACGGCTCCAAGAGAACTCATAGATAGTAAGTTCAAAAAAAGAGTCTAAGTGTTGAATTATAACCTCGATGGGTCTTGACCAAATAGGATGGTAGCTTTCGATGGTTAAAAATCTAAGGGGACAAGACCCCAAACAAAAAAAAAAAGAAGAAAAGGTAAAGACGAACATTTCGTTCACAAGAAAAGATTCCGAAGAGAGAGACGGAGACAGAGAGAGAGATACGAACTTGAGAATAGAGAGAAAGAGGGAGAGTAAGACAGAGAGGAGGGGTGGAAGCAAAAGGTTATGGAACTGTTTATTTAGGGTGAATGTCGTTGGTTGTGTGTCGTTTTGAGAGGATAATATGTTGGAGAAGACGACGTCGACGTTAAAGTCGGTTGTTAAAGGTTCGATAACCGCCACTGTCGAATTGGTCCGTAGGAACGTGGTGCACAGTACCTAGAGCTAACGAGTTTAGAGGTTCTTCGAAAGGGTGACGTACAGTATGTTCACACATCAGCCACCGAGATAAAATAATTAAAACGTAAAAACTACATGTATATATGTTCCACCACTCTTTATCTCATAAAGGACGGTGTAGTTATTTGTCCTACAGTGTCGGTAGTCACTAAGGTCGTGAGGTTTGCACTTAAAGACTCGGTGCTCCCACGGGTTCCTTTCGTTAGAAAGGTAGGTCGTCGATAGACCGACGATGGTAAGGGATATCACTCATTCCTTCATTCCTACACTTTTTAGTTTAGTGTTCTACGACTGGGGTCTATCGACTCTCCGTTTCCTTTCCTTACTACAGTCACTCGGGTCTGAGAATGTAGAAGGATGTGTATCAAGTCAGTGAGTCAGCACAGACTGAGAAACGTTGGGGTACTTGGTGTCGTGCGGTCCAGAGGGACAGGGAGCGGTAGAGGGCCTCGAACGAGTTTGAGTACGGGTAGCTCAGCCACTACGGTAGGTTGGTAGAGTAGGAGACAACAGGGGAAGAGGAGGATGGTAGTTAGAAAGGGTCTTAGTCTCAGAAGAGTCTACTCAGTGAAGAAGTGTAGTCCACCGGTTTCGTCACCTCGAAATCGAAGTCGTAGTCGGGAAGGTTACTTATAAGTGCTGATTAAAGGAAATCCTACCTGACCAACCTAGAGGAACGACAGGTTCCCTGAGAGTTCTCAGAAGAGGTTGTGGTGTCAAGTTTACGTAGTTAAGAAGCCGTGAATCGAAAGAAATACCAGGTATATACCAATGACCTTTTTGATATCGAAACTGGTCTACCTGGAAACAGACGTTTCACTACAGAGACGAAAAATGATACGACAGATCTAAACAGTATCGAAAAGAAGGTTCCTCGTTCCTAGAAAATTAAAGTACCGACGACAGTGGTAGACGTCACTAAAACCTCGGGTTCTTTTATTTCAGATAGTGGCAAAGGTAACAAAAGGGTAGATAAACGGTACTTTAATACCCTGTCCTACGGTACTTGAATCAGAAAATTTAATTTTTTTTTTTTCGGTAGAAAATTTTTTCAAGAAATGAACTCCACAGACCCCGACCACGTGAACCTACTGGTACTCCCTACCCTACCCCTCCCTCCACCCTCCTCCCAAGTCCTACCTCTTGTGTACATGTGAGTACTGACTAAGTACACTTACATACCGTTTTGGGTGATGTCATAACATTTTATTAATCGGAGGTTAATTTTATTTATCTTTTTTTATTTATTTATTTGATCATACCGTTTTCAATTTTGTTGTTGTTGTTGTTGTTAGAAAACTACAAGTCTGATGGACGGGGAACAACGTTTGAAGATACATTGGACCGAGAAGAGGGTAGGTGGAGGAGCCTCGTCAAGAGAGTTCCATGAACTCTACGACAGAGGGTCTGAACTTCAGGATTTTTGAGGGTGGTTTATTTTGTATTGAGAGTTGACCATCCAACACTGATCAAAACAAAACAAAAAATCAGATGTCGCCCTTCTCTTAAATCTTTCGATATTTCTAAAATTATTTTCATACCAGAGGTGTCGTCCAAAACCCTAAACCTTACAGTGAAGGTAGACAAAAATAATCGACCTTTGGAACCTACAACAACAACAAAGAACCAGTACAGACTAAGAAACACCGGGGTACCTGACGTCGTGTGGTCCGAAGGTACAGGAAGTGATAGAGGGCCTCAAACGAGTTTGAGTACAGGTAACTTAGTCAATGAATTTGTCGTAAAGGAGCAGACATTTTTACTCAACGGACCAACTCAGTTCCTAACCTACGAAGATTCCGGAAACGTCGTTACGGACCCGAGCTCACAGTTCATTTTGACGACGGGTTTCACCGACCGGGTACTCGAACTCGTGTCGTAGTCACAGGGTCGACACCCTCCACCTAAGGGCACAGGTTGTCTAAGCAAGGTAGCCGTCGCGGTACCGTAATCAGTAGAAGTTCTTATTTTACGAACAAACTTGATTTTTAATACGTTCTTTACCCGTTTAGGACCCTACTTCTGTCTCCCGACTTAATTCCTTCATATAGTCTGACTCTTTTTGATTGGGAAAAGGAAATTTGACAACTAATCACTCTACTTGTATGTTATAAACATGGAAACAAGACCCCTCTTTTATCCTGAAACTGTATCAGGTAGTTAAGAATAAAAATCATGACTATATCCTCTATCTACCCGAAGTCCAATCCGTAAATGCTGACCGGAGGACAAACGTAAAGGACTCTGTTTTCTATCCACCCGAGGTCAACTCCGTAAATGTCAGTCGGAGGACAAACGGGAGACTTTACCTTCGTTGTTGTCTTTGTTCCATTTATCGGTCACAAACGGAGAACATTTGTGGAACTCCACTATCAGTACCGTTTTTGTTTCTACCCGTTTGCGACAAACGTATTTCCTAATTCCTTAAAAGAAAGTTAAGACAGAAGGAACCACACATCCGGGTCGTTACCCTAACGACCCAGTATTCCGTCAAGATAAAGGTCAAAAAATTCCTTAGAGGTGTGACAAGAGGTGTCACCGACATGATCAAACGTAAGGGTGGTTGTCACATTCTCCGAAGGGAAAAGAGGTGTGGGAGAGGTCGTAAATAACGAACATCTGAAAACCTAACGTCGGTAAGACTGACCACACTTTACCATAGCGTAACACCAAAACTAAACGTAAAGAGACTATTACTCACTACAACTTGCAGAAAAGTACACAAACAATCGGTAGACATACAGGAGAAACCTCTTTACAGACAAATTAAGAAGCCGAGTAAAAAAAAAAAAAAATGTACTTAGGTAGTGCCCACATGTACGTAAGGGTTTGTACTTGGGGGGAGTGTGGAGGGAGGGGTATTGTAGAGCGACCCAGTAGTGGCACGTGGTCGGGGTTCGTACGACATATGACGCAGCCTGTATCTGACCGTTAAGCTAAGAATGTCCTATCATATATACAATGTTACGGTAAGAGGGTTTAGTAGGGTGGGAGAGGGAGAGGGAGTCTCAGGTTTTCAGACAATATATGTAGACACAGAAAAAACGACAGAACGTATGTCTCAGCAGTAACGGTAGAAAGATTTAAGGTATATATACACAATGATATGACATAACCACAAAAAGAAAGACCGAATCCAGTGAGACATATTAGCCGAGGTCAAAGTAGGTAGAGTAGTCTTGACTAAGTTTACATAAGAAAAATTGTCGACTCATTATGAGGTAACACATATACATGGTGTCGAAAGAATAGGTAAGTAGACGACTACCTGTAGATCCAACAAAGGTACAGGACCGATAATATTTGTCACGACGCTACTTGTAACCCCATGTACACAGAGAAAGTTAAGACCAAAGGAGCCACACATACGGGTCGTCACCCTAACGACCCAGTATTCCATCAAGATAAACGTTAAAAAATTCCTTAGAGGTGTGACAAGAGGTATCACCGACATGATCAAACGTAAGGGTGGTTGTCACATCCTCCCAAGGGAAAAGAGGTGTGGGAGAGGTCGTAAATAACGAACGTCTAAAAACCTAGCGTCGGTAAGACTGACCACACTTCACCATGGAGTAACACCAAAACTAAACGTAAAGAGATTATTACTCACTACAACTCGTAGAAAAGTACACAAACAATCGGTAGGCATACAGAAGAAACCTCTTTACAGATAAATCAAGAAACCGGGTAAAAAACTAACCCAGCAAATAAAAAGACCTTAACTCGACGTCTTCAACGAACATATAAAAACTCTAATCAACAAACAGTCAACGAAGTAAACGATAATAAAAGAGGGTAAGTCTTCCGACAGAAAAGTGGAACGAATATAAAAGGAAACAACACGTCTTCGAAAATTAAAATTAATCTAGGGTAAACAAATAAAAACGAAAATAAAGGTCTTAAGACCCTCCACCTAGTATCTCCTAGGACGACACTAAATACAGCCTCACAAAACGGATATAAGAGGAGATCCTCAAAATCTCAAAGACTAGAATGTAAATCTAGAAATTAGGTAAAACTCAAATAAAAACACACGCCACAATCTTTCACTAGATCAAAGTAAGAAAATGTTCACCAACTGGTCAAAAGGGTCGTGGTGAACAATTTCTCTAACAGAAACGAACCGAGTAAAAAAACAACCCAGTGAATAAAAAGACCTTAACTCGACGTCCTCAACTTTCTCTGTGTACATGGGGTTACAAGTAGCGTCGTGACAAATATTATCGGTTCTGTACCTTCGTTGGATCTACAGGTAGTCGTCTACTTACCTATTCTTTCGACACCATGTATATGTGTTACCTTATAATGAGTCGGTAATTTTTCTTATGTAAACGCAGTCAAGATTACTCCACATAATTTGACCTCGGCTAATATGTCTCACTTCATTCGGTCTTTCTTTTTGTGGTTATGTCTGGTGGATTGGACGGAGAACTCTTTAGACATACGTCCGGTCCTTCGTTGTCAATCTTGACCTGTACCTTGTTGTCTGACCAAGGTTTATCCTTTTCCTCATGCAGTTCCAACACATAATAGTGGGACGAATAAATAGAATATACGTCTCATGTAGTACTCTTTACGACCTGACCTTCTTTGTGTTCGACCTTAGTTCTAACGGTCCTCTTTATAGTTATTGGAGACTATACGTCTACTGTGGTGGGAATGCCGTCTTTCACTTCTCCTTGATTTTTCGGAGAACTACTTTCACTTTCTCCTCTCACTTTTTCAACCGATTTATCTACCCCTTTGTCACCATTGTCACAGTCTGAAATAAAAACCCCGGGGTTGTAGTGACGTCTACCACTAACGTCGGTACTTTAATTTCCTACCAATGAGGAACCTTCTTTTCAATGCTGGTTGGATCTATCGTATAAATTTTCGACTCTGTAATGACACGGCTGATTCCAGGCAGATCAGTTTCGATACCAAAAAGGACACCAGTATATACCTACACTCTCAACCTGACACTTCTTCCGACTCACGGCTTCTTAACTACGAAAACTTGACACCACAACCTCTTCTGAGAACTCTCAGGGAACCTGACGTTCTTCTAGATTGGTCAGGTAAGACTTCCTCTAGTCGGGACCCTAAAGAAACCTTCCTTACTACGATTTCGACTTTGAGACCATGAAACCGGTGGAGTACGCTTCTCAACTGAGAAACCTTTTCTCACACTACGACCCTCCCTAGCCCCCGTCCTCTTCTTCCCCTACTGGCTCCTACTCTACCGACTTACCGTAGTGACTGTGCTACTTGCGCTCAGACTAACTTGACGCCCTCAACCACTACCTGTCCCTCCGGACCGCACGACGCTAAGTACCCCAGCATTTCTCGGTCTGTGCTGACTCGCTGACTTGACTTGACTTGACTTGTTATTGGGACATACGCTCTGTCGTTTTCTTTGTGTCTACATATCTTGTCAGAAAACCTGAGACAACCTCTCCCTCTCCCACCCTACTAAACCCTCTTACCGTGACTTTGTACATATTATAGTATCTTCTTTACTTAGTGGTCAGATACAAGCTACGTCCTACGTCCTACGAACTCCGACCACGTGACCTTACTGGGTCTCTCTACCATACCCCTCCCTCCACCCTCCCCCCAAGTCCTAATCCTTGTGCACATGTGGGTACCTCCTAAGTACAACTACATACCGTTTTGGTTATGTCATAACATTTCATTATATTTCATTTTTTTATTTTATTTTACTTTTCGTTAGAAGAGGGAGGTGAGAAAGCCCTGTTCTCACGTGATGTGCACGTGTCTTTCGGAGGAACACCCAGTCTTCAGTCCCCTATTACGGTCCGATACCAGAGCGAGGAGGGTCTTCGGAAGGGACCTCTAGGTAGAACCGACTCCATACACACACGTGGGGTCCCGTCACAGGGACTCATCCAGTCCACACCTTTTTATTTGGTCTATTGACCGGACCTCCTTCTATTTCTGGACCTCTTGACTAGATATACTTACTGTTTACGGAGAAATGGTGTGAGGAGGAGGAAACGCCTCCAATCCCCTCTACGGGTACGGGAAAGAAAAGTGCACACGTCGAGACGGAAGACAGTTGATTTGTTTCAAAGAGACACACGAGAGGGTGAACACTAACACGAAACAGAAATTATTATTCGAAACATGGACGTAAATGGTAAAGACGGAGGTACTATTTACATAAAAAGTTCCTCCGATTCTAAGGATCAAGAGTAGGTCCGACACACACACTCGAATCAGTGAAGTCAGAACAAACTGGGAAACGTCAGCGTACCTGACGTCCGAGGAGACAGGTGTCCTAAGAGGTCCGTTCTTATGACCTCACCCAACGACACGGGAGGAGGTCCCCTAGAAAGGTTAGGTCCCTAGCTTGACCGTAGAGAATACAGAGGTTCACCCTAGAAATGGTGATCGCAGTGGATCCTTTGAAGAGTAGATCCGATACGTCCAAGTTAAGGACCCGTTCTTTAATTCTAGAGCGGTGGTGAGTTTCGACGGACCGGTTCTAGTCATGATTTTTACCTTACATCGGTTGACAGAGGATACCTTTCATTACAGGACCCTAGTTGGTAAACCGAGGTTCAGAGTGTAGACTACACGAAAGTAGCCCCGACCGTCCAGGGTCGGTCAGTTCTAAGTGTACAGTCTTACACCTGGTCTAGTGTCCCGGTAAAGTTCAACGCAGGAAACGTATTCTTACGGAGAATCAAGTAGGTGTACCGACCCCGTCTCCTCCGTCTCCCTCATCTTGTATCAACAAAAATCCAGAAGTCTCGTGTCCGTGTAATTTCTCGAGTACAAAATTTGTTAAATTGAGTCCTTTAGGGGTTGGACCTTTGTCTTGAGACTGGACCTACACGAGGACCCTTGGGCTGTCAATATAGGATTTTGTGAGTCTTCTCTGGAAACATTAAAAGACTTTAGGTTTACTTTTTTTGTAAGTTTGGTCTAAAAAAATAAAATTTTGAATTAAATAAGTAAAAATTTATAAACCAGTACGAAAATCGAAATGACGTATTGTATGAAAAATTAACACTTTCATTAAGTACGTAAATTTTTTATTTTATATATTTTATTTTTTAGTTTCAGGGAGGGTTTCGTCGGGTGAGGACCAACACCTCCCTTAGTCAATCGTCTCCAGGGGTCTGTCAGACACGTAAATGCCCAGTGACAACAGATACAAACATTTCTGTACTCTAGTATGACATGCATTACAAGATTTATTGTAAAGTGGAAGTTCATCGTTATTGTCGGTTTCTCTTTAGTCCTTTCTCTTTGTGGAGTACAAATCCCGATATTCCTACGACTGACGGTCGGAGGGTCCTTCTTGGTGTAAGGGTGGGTCCCGACCACCTTTGTTTTAGGTGTCCGAACATTGTCTGGACCTTAGTGATCGAGACGTTCCTTTGAAGATGACTTAACCAGTTACGACTATAATTTTACCATTTGTTGGGAATTCCCCTAACCTCTCTCACACACTGCGGTTCCTACGATTATACAATAAAGGGAAACCGAAAAGAACGGAGTATGAGAACGGACGTAGAGAACGAACCCACGGCATTCTAAGATCTTAAAAGTTTTTGTAAAATAAAATATACCCTCATATCACCTTATTGTTACAAAACAACCAAAGTCTATATGTCATCACTAAATCCATATGTATATAGATAAGAAAAAGTTCAAGAAAAGGGTAAATCCGACAATGTATTGTAATTCGTCTCAAGAGACACGATATGTCATCCAAGACCAACGTATATCGTCACACATACAAAGGTAGGGTTTGAAGGATTAGTAGGGAGCGGGAGTGAGAAAAGGGGACTATTGGTATTCAAACAAGAGACTCTCAGACAGAGACTGAACGTTCATTCAAGTGGACATAGCAACGAAAAATCTCACGTCGATTTATAGTATACTATGAAAAGAAACAGACTGGATGAAGTGATCATATTATAATAGATTCAGATAGGTACGACGACGTTTATCGTAATAAATAAAAGAAAGACCGACTCATTGTAAGGTAACATAATCAGGTACATGGTATAGAAGAAATAGGAAAGCAGATAGTCACCTGTAAATCTAACGAAGGTACAGGAGCAACCGGAGGGACCACCGAGTCTACCATTTTTTTGAAAACGGATGTTATGACCTTTGTGTCCAAAATAGGGACTCAACCCTTCCATGGACCTCTTCCCTTAGTGTTGGGTGAGGTCATAAGAACGGACCTCTTAAGGTACCTGTCTCCTCGGAGTACCCGATGTCAGTCTGTACTGACTCACTGATTGTATACAGGACCGATAACATTTGTCACGACGTTAATTATAACCCCACGTACGTAGAAAAACTTAATACCAAAAGAGGTCTATTTATGGGTCTTCACCCTAACGACCTAGGATACCATTGAGAGAAGCCAAAAAAATTCCTTCGAGCTATAACAAGAGGTCTCATCGATGTAGTTAAAAGTAAGGATGGTTGTCACATAAAAATTTAATTAACTTAAACGTAACGAAGAGTCGACCTCCGTCCAAAGTCCTTCATAACACGTCAACGACTGACCCTTCTGAGAGGGGGTTCTTCTCATGACCCACCTTTCGGTGTGTGAACCCCCGTAAACCAAACAAGTAGTAGGAAGGGTTCTTGAACAAGACGATACCCGAGGTTCCGATACTACTAGTGCTCGGGGTCCACCTGAGTGGACAAGTGTCATCTTTTCTACGTAGTAATTGGACTTTTCGTCGTTCCTCCGAGGATAATACGGAGTCTTCACGAACCAAGTGTTTGAGGGGGTTTACCTTTTATGGTATCCCTCTTGAGTCGTTAGTACACCAAACAGGTTCCAATTCAACAGACTCCAGAGGAAAGTCTTCGTCCACGTTTAGTGACCCAATTAAAAAAAATATGTCAACAAATTGTTACAACACGATCAAAGTCCATGTGTTGTTCCACTAAGTATATATATATCTCTCTCTTAACACAGACCGACATCGGGTGCTCCGAGGAGACAGGTACCTTAAGAGGTCCGTTCTTATGACCTCACCCAACGGTACGGGAAGAGGTCCATTGAAGGGTTGGGTCCCTAGTTTGGACACAGAGGTTGTAAAGTCCGTTCCCAAAAAAAAATTGGTAGACTCGGTGGTCCCCGCGGTTCCTCCTGTACCTTCGTTGGATTCACAGGTGACTATCTACTTTCCCATTTCTTCTACACCATGTACCTTATATGCCGAGTCTGACATTTCTTAGACGGACGTTCCATCCATTGGAGCCAAGTTAGGGACCTAGTCCTTCTAGGAGACTTCCTTCTTTATCGTTGGGTGAGGTCATAAGATCTGACCCTTTAGACTACCTGTCTCGTCGGACCACCCACTGTCAAAGACCCCGTCTCAACCCGTACGGACTCACTGATTGTGTGTGTGTGTGTGTGTGTGTGTGTGTCTATAGATCTAATAAATGGGAATATTTAATAATAATGGTCTATAACTCATATCAAGGGATACGATATGTCATCCACGAACAACAAATAAAATATGTGTCGTTTAACATCCCTGTCTTCTCGGACCGTCCGACGTCAAGGACCCCATCTTTGTTCAGTCTTCACTGACTCGTTGATTCGTACAGACACAATTAGGATTTGAGGATTAATTAGGAGGGGGGAAGAGGAGACCATTGGTATTTAAACAGAAGACGAAGACACTCAGATAGAGATAAAACATTTATTGAAATAAAAATAGAAAGAAAAGAAAATCTAAGGTATATATTCACTATAGTATCCTATTAGTAGAAAGAGGCAGACCAAAGGAAGTGAGTCGGACTAGTGGAGATCCGAGTCCTACTGGGGAAGTAAGGTTCAACGGAGAGGGGGTCGGGAAGAAGTGACTCACACAGGTGGGACTTTCGTCGAAGTCCCTCTGTTTGTCTTCTAAGGGGACCCTTCGGTGAGGGGAAGGACTCTCCAGTGTAGGCCCAGTTCCAGTGCAGTCGTACTCGAGACACAGAGGACCCGTAGGGAATGAAGTGTGCAAGAGTGAGGGCCCTCGACAAAGACACTAGTGAACACCCCTTGGTGACGGACTAAGTCCGAGGGTGGGGTTCCGACAGAGAGTATGGAGGGGTCCCGGTCGGTGTCTCTATTGTGGCAAGGGGGAGGAGGGAGTGACGGGAGGGAAAGTAAAACAGGAACGAGAAAGACGTCCCTGTGTTAGGGACACGAAATCCTATGTCAGTTGTCCGTCGAGGGGTTGAACCACGGGGGGTTGTGACAAGGGTAGATGTGGAGGGTGTAATGGAAGTCGAAGTATTTGGTGGAGACCATCGTGTCCTGGGTAAGTCCCAATAGGAACGGTTTCAAAGGTGTTGAGGAGTGAACAGAAGACCAAAGAACAACGGTGGGGACGTGGTTGTGTGTGATGTCTATACGTCAATACCCCCCTACCCCTTCACCTGGTGCCACCGACGTAGGGGAGTGGTAGAAGGACTCCAGAAGTTGAGGTCCTGGCGCACAGAGTCTCAGATCGTCTTTACGACAACAATTTATTCGGAGACGTTCTCCTCTTCCCCTGCTGTCTCCTACTCTACCGACCTACCGTAGTGTCTGAGCTACCTGCACTCAGACTCACTTGAGACCCTCAACCACTACCTGTCCCTCCGGGCCGTACGACGTTAAGTACCCCAGCGTTTCTCAGTCTGTGTTGACTCGTTGACTTTACTTGACTTGACTTGACTTCTGTGTCTGTATCGCTTGTCTGTATACCGATGGTTCCTTCTTCCCACTAACCCTACTTAACCCTCTGACTCTAACCGGACATATGTGATTATTATGATACATATTTTACCTATTGACGACCCCTGGATGACATATCGTGTTCCTTGAGTGTACGAGACTCCACTGGATTTCCCCTTTCTTTAGGTATTTTCTCCTCTATATACATATGCATATAGATATGTCGTCTTTGATTGTGTTGCAACACTTTGGCGATATGAGGTTATTTTTAATGAATTTTTTTACAGAGGTATTTACGAAACTACTTCCTCAGTTTCTTTATGAACTTGACGGACACGCGGACTGTCCCTCGGGGTACGGAACTCGTATAAAATTCAGTTTATCAATCGACTTTACTAGTTAACAAAGAAGACGTCAAGTAATAAGGAATAACTGTTCGGACGGAGTAGGTGGTGACCCCTAGAGGACTCTGGTCTAACGAATACGACGAAGACAAACTATTAAACCGGTTCCTTTGTATTCTAAATAATAAATCATCTACGAAAACAATTTATTTTATGATATGTTAAATAGTTTGTGAAACATATATTCGTAGTCACTTGTTTCATTTATTACGATTATACCTCAAAATTAGTCACCAAAGGAACCTATTACGTATGTAGGTTTATAGTCTAGTTGGGAGGGAGATCCGAAGTAATCGTAAGTACGTGTTGATTTATTATAACCGAGTTACCGAACTTTTTAGTTGACAAGAACTTTGACTTTTTACATAAATTTAGTGTTACAAATGAATATTATTTATGACTCTTAAAGAATGTTTTAATATTCTTAAAATCCATAATAATAGAACTTGAAGAACATAATAAACTTTAATAATAAAACTTTTACAAAATAAAACTTTAACTTAGAGTCTGAAAGATAACCACCTTTTTTTACTTCAGATTTAGGTTAAAGGTCTGGTTTAACAATCCATCCATTTTATCCCTTTTCCTCAGGTTTTACCACCACCGATTTTCTGTTCCTTCCTTTTCGAGCCCTTTTATTTTGTCTTCTTCCAGGCTCCTGCCCTCACTCCTGGAGTCCATTTTGTTTGTTGTGAGGACCGACCGGGTTAAATGTGTCCTGTCCGGGTCCCTCTCTATTTGTATATTTTTCTCCTCAGTTTCGATCGAGAGAGAGAGAGAGGGGGACGTGTGACCCCACGAGAAGAGAAGCACAGAAACCTAGCTACACGGGAGTACGGAGCTTCTAACCAAAAGGACGATGGAAGATTTATTTTTCTCGACATTATGACTCGACATTGTGACTAAACAGATTCTCGATATTGTACCAGGTAAGTTCTGGACTCTCGATATTGTGCCAGATAGGTGCGGCTCCCCCGAAATTACAGACAGTGAGGTTTAGAAACAACACTGTTTTGTTTCTTGGCTCCTTGTATGTGAGTACACTGTTTTACTTTACTAAATAAGGAGTTCGTTAACAAAAATTAATGATTTGTAAATTAAATGTATAAAAGTCTTAACGACGACGACGACGATTCAGCGAAGTCAGCACAGGCTGAGACACACTGGGGTATCTCCCGTTGGTCCGAGGTGGCAGGGACCCTAAGAGGTCCGTTCTTGTGACCTCACCCAAAGTCTTATCGTGACGAATAATTTTTATCTCTGATACAATTTATATTACGTCCGAAAGTAATAAACTACCGAATCAAAAAATTCTTCTTTAGAAAAACTTTATAACTAGTTTTTATTTCAATATTTTGATGTCGAACATTCCTACTCGGTTCATCTTAATTATAATTCAGTTTTCACCAACTTATACCGTAAACCTTTACCGTGTTGGATCTTCATACATTCAACTTTACCAAACATTCGATAATTTGTTTCGTGTACTAATTAAATTGTAGTCCAGACATCTCAAAAGGGTACATGATTGTTATATTCACAACATTGACTCGTCTTGGGACACCCATACAGACAGTTTAAATACTAATTGGAGTAATGGACTTGGAAAAAGAACAAGTTTTGAGCAAGAGTTTTAACTCCTCATAGTTTGTTTTCCCCCCTTAACATTACCTCGTCCTAGTATACCCCGGAAGGTTCTTGTCCAGAAGGGGGTATAGGGGACGAAATCGAGGAGAGACTTCAATGTATCAATTATCATAAACTACGTTTAAGGGACTCAAAAATCTCTACATTTTTCGGAGAGGGAGAGGGTGTTTATCTTCTACGATTGATGAACTAATGGTTCTCGTGTATCGGGGTCCTGGGGACCTCAGATTCCTTACTATTACAATTGGAGACACTATGATGGGACAATGGAGTGGTAGTCGGTTAGTCTCTTAACACGTGCTCAACTAATGTGTGAGAAGACTGGGGAGTGAGAGAATAGACCGGAAATTCTTACGAAACTACTTTGAGAAACCCTTCGAGTCCCGATAATCTTGTACTCGGTGGAGATTGAAACGTACTAGGACGTTATTTTGAAAGACGAGATTTGTGACCGTAAAACCAGACAAAAACACAGTCCATGAGCTTGAAACATAACTGTCACACTGACAACAGTTAACTGTAGAGAAAAACTGGAAACAAAAGAGTGTACTTTTACAGATTGAAAGAGTAAAAAGATGAAAGACAAAGTCGAGACTTTGTAGACGTTAAGTCAAATTTATAAAAGAGAACGGTCCTGAGATAAAACATTGTTTGTAAATGACTATACTAATTATTTCGTAGAAGTGAGTAATTATGTTTTTCATAGGTGACTCACTAACAATACAAGACCCCGAAAGGTAGTTGAAGTCCATGTACCTTGTTTGTCTTCAGGAAGAGAGTGCCTATAATGTAAGATCATGTACTCTTTCTATTATTTATTTAGTCATATTTTACAACATACGACATTTCAACCCTATCCCCGTCCTTCTGGACCTTACCCCCCCGGTGTAATCTGTCTCACGTCTCCCTTTCTAAGTACCTTTACAAGGTGATATCGTAGTCCTTATGGAAACCGTGTTTTGGGGACAAGTTGTCACTGAACTTCTTTATCCCCAATAACGAGATTGAATTGTCTGTTGTTTCTTCATTTACGAGAGGACTCTGACTAAGATGACACGGTAGTTCAGGAATCTAAAAAAGGTAGTAAAACGATGAAAGAGACTCTTTACCTTATAAAGGACGGTGTACTCATTTATTCCTACATTGTCAGTAGTCATTAATGTCCGTGGTACCTTCCATCCGACCACTCGGGACTCTTTTGAGTCCTACACTTTTGCGTCCTTTGACCTGGGTCTATCGACTCCACGTATGATTTCCTCACTAAAGTCATTCGGGTCTGAGAACGTCGAAGGGTATGCATCTTTTCACGATTTAATGAATTGAACCCGATAGACTCAAAGAAATTACTTATTAGAAAACTATAAACCTGATGGACGGAAAATACGTTCGGAAGATATTTTGGACCGAGAAGGGGGGTGGGGTGGGGTGGGGGGTGGGGGAATCTCGTCAAGAGACACAGTGAACTCTACGTAGAGGACCACTCACTATTTCACAATTTTTAGGGATGGTTTATTTTGTATCGAGAGTTGAAGAACCAACACTCATAAAAAATTTAGGTGTACAGAAACGATGAATGATAAGGAGGATTACAAACACTGGAGTACCAGTGTCCTACCGACGGTAGGAAGGTACGTTGTGTTGACCTCTTATCCTTGTCTGTTAAGAGGAGAGAGATAGAAAAAACTTGAAAACGTTCGTAAACACAGGGGTCTTGTTGTCATAGGTGTAAGGGGTGTTAACAGAAGGGATCCGTTTTAACATAATGAGTACAGAAAACAAAAGACATAAAACTACGAAACTGACAGGACGTCCCATCCGACTAAGGATCGTGGGAAGTTTACATTTGGTTAGTTACGTCTCGAGTGTAGAGAATAGTGGAGGAGATAGTCCGGAAGTATGAAACCCTAGGGGGACGGGATTTATGGGGTTCTGGTCCATGGTCCCCGTCGGGGACTTGGGGTCTCAGTTTATTTTAGTAAGTTTGATCGGTTGGGATGTTTAAGTAATTGTCTTCCTCCATAAAAGAAACCAGGTGCTCCTGGTGGTCCGGGACTGTATACATTCCAACTGACCGAACGTCTCCTTCCACAAACGAGAAGACGAGTCAGTGGGTCAACATATGCTGAGAAACCCTGGGGTAACTTACACAGGGTCGTGTGAGGAGACAGGTACCCTAAGAGGTTCGTTCTTATGACCTCACCCGACGGTAAAGGAGGAGGTCCCCTAGAAGGGTTGAGTTTCTAGTTGGGCGTAGAGGACGTGAGGACGTAACCGTTCACCTAAGAAGTCGTGACTCGGTGGGTCCTTTAACAGAACGATTTAAAAGTCTTCAGGGGACTGATAGGTCTTTGTGGGAAGGATTTTTAAAATTTAGAGAAAAGACTAGAGGTCTTTACAAAGAAGGAAAAGTCAGGTTTAGGAGCATGTAGAAAAACATGGTAAAAATATACGAAACTTAACTTCTCACGGAGAGAACCGACCTCTTCCTTTACAGTTGGGTGAGGTCGTAAGAACAGACCTCTTAGGGTGCCTGTCTCCTCGAACCGTCCGATGTCAGGCACCCAAGTCTCAGTCTGTGCTGACTCGCTGATTGTGAAAATGTAAAAGTGGGAGAAGAACCGTCCTCTTCTACTCCTCCCTCGAAAATGATTTCCATCCCTGGTTGTCCACGGGACACAACTGTACCATTGGACAAGACCTTCGCGTTAAACCGTCTGGAAAGGTACTCCAACCCCTCCTCGGGGTCGTGGCGGGTTACGTCGCCCACAAAGGGTCCCCACACAAAGAGTCGTCCCCGGCGTCCTGGTCTCTTCTCACTGTGAGTTTTATGCTTAGACGTCCTGGGTGTACCCGTGGTGGTTCTCTACGACCGACAACGACCTGTTACCCAAGACTCCCAAGGTGTCCGTGTACCATCCCAAACCTGGTCTCCGACATAAAGGTGACCGTGTCTTTATACGGAGTTGTGCACCGTTCACCAAACCGTCGGGACGGACCGTGACCGACTTCAGGTGGGTACATGGTCTCAACCGTGGGTCTTCTCCGATGGTTCTGGGTCCGTCTACCGGTCTTTAGGTCGTTTTGACACCACCAAGTCTCCCTTCCAGGTAAGAATCGTTCCCTTATTAATAATGTTTCTTTAACTTCTTGTCTTGACTCAGTACGACAAATATAGTTACACTACGCTCCACAGGGGCGTTTATTGGTTATCTGTTGGATATTATCCCAGGACACCGGGGTCGGTTCTGGAGGTGACCCTTTGGGGGAGGTGGTCGGACCCCTGGGGCGAGGAAGGACGGGACAGAATAGAAGCCACTGAGGTACATAGTCGGTAAAACTGTGGAGTCCCGAACAAAGTTTAGTGTTTTTGTCTCAAAAAGACTTCACTAAAATAAAAGAATTCTTTGATATGATAAAAAGGAAAAAAACACACTCTTGGACTCCACTAAATATTCCATAAACGACTTTTACCCCTCTTTAGATGTCATGAAAAAGAAGTAAGGGAAACATGCATAAACAGACATTAAGTCTTACCTCACTTTAGACAGAGGATTATGAGTGGGGGCACCTGTCTTACTTATACATGTTTGACAAGTTACACAAACGAGTGACAATGGCATGGGAAGTTTTACTAGTACGAAGTGATTGAGAATCAAGGTGGAATCCTTGAAAATCTTTACACCACACACACCGTTCTTTTAAAAATGTCATTACTTTTAGCTTATTAGGTCCGGGTTAAGATCCTTTTGTAAATACCTTTACTACTAATTAAGAATGTTAACCTATTATGTATAGGATATTTTACCACAAATTTATATAAAACCACTGTACCCTTTGCGGAGAATAATCCATTTTAGTTTTGACGACGACGACAATTCAGGGTAGTCAGCACAGGCTGAGACACGTTGGGGTATCTGCCGTCGGGTTGTCCGAGGAGACAGGGACCCTAAGAGGTCCGTTCTTATTACCTCGCCCAACGGTAAAGGAAGAGGTTACGTACTTTAGTTCTGATCTCCTATAAAAAAATGTTTCTACTGTTTATTTAAAATTTTTATTATCGTCGAAAAGTACCTACTACCCTAGTACTAGTTGAAACAATAAAAGATCTACGAAAATATGAAAACTTTATAGTATCTTATTTGTGTGTTGGAAATTCTGGTCTTTTATATAAACTTATATACACACCCATATACACGTGTATATACATGTTATAGATTGTCAATATCTCCGACCGGTCGTACACATTTGACGACCCGATATTCAATTAGTGACTCTTACTACAAAACTATTTAAACCACTTTACAAGTATTTTGTTCCCGTTTACTTTTCGACCTTATATTTAACATGTTTCCTATACGAGAAACGAAGTAAATCAAATTATTTTCTTGATTTTATATATCTGTCTTTTATCAAGTTATTTTGTGTTTTACTGACTCTAATAAAACCTATGTGGGAAGATACAACCGTTGCAAAGGACGGAACTTAAATTACTTACGTGTGAAGAAAATCTTAATCTACATTTGGAGTGTTCCGTCCACCGGTGAAAGTAATGTCCGTACCGTTGTCGAGACAGGGGTACCCCCGAGTGAAAGAGAACGACACATACACGGTATCGGAAATGTTGTGCGATCGTTTACACAAAAGTAATACGAACGGTTCGACACAGTTGAGAACGAAAGGGACCAACCAATTTGAAATATTGTTTTATAAGAATTTCATTTTTACACGGTCAATACTAACAAACCTCGAAAGTAGTAACGACTTGTGAGTCGTGTGTAAAAAATTAAAGAATTTAACGTCACGTCACCTAAATGTTACCACGAAATTAAAGTCCATTTGTCTTTTCACTAAGTCAATAAGTATATATGCGTAAGAACAAATTATAAGGACAACAACATTAAATAGTCTACGACTTATATCCAGGAACACGAGATGTCATCCTGAAACAAGAATAAGTAAGATAAACATTATCAAACGGAGACGATTAGGGTTCGAGGGTGAGGTAGGGAGGGTGTGGGGGAGAAGGAACCGTTGGCGTGCAGACGAGAGATACAGACACTCAGAAAAAACAAAACATCTATTCAAGTACAGTATAAAATCTAAGGTATATACACAGTAGTATACCATAAACAGAAAGAGGAAGACTGAAATGAAGTGAAATATGCTATTAGAGATCAACGTAGGTATAACGACGTTCACCGTAACAAAGTAAGAAGAATACCGACTCATCATAAGGTACCATATGTACGTGATATAAAAGAAATAGGTCAGTAGAGATCTACCTGTAAATCAAACAAACGTGCAAAACTGATAGCACTTATCACAACGATACTTGTATACCCACGCACATATAAAAAAATAATCTTAAAACAGACCTACAAATGGCTCGTCACCCTAACGACCCAGTACACCATCGAGACAAAAATCAAAAGACTTCTTAGCGTACAACAAGAAGTACCACCAAGACACACACATGAGTCAGTGCAGGTCGAAAGACACTGGGGTACCTGACACCGGATGGTCCGAGGAGACAGGTACCCTAAAGGGTTCGTTCTTATGACCTCACCCCTAAAGGAGGAGGTCCCCTAGAAGGGTTAGGTCCGAGATGGTTGAATTTAAGGGTGGTTGTCACATCCTCTCAAAGGAAAAGAGGTGTAGGAGAGGTCGTAAATTTATTTTATAACAATTATAGTATATATACTAAAAAAAGGAAATTATATTTCATTTACACAATTACACTAAACCCTTAAACTAAAAAAAAAAGTGAAATCTCGAACACTTTTCATTTTTATTATCTTAGTGGGCCCTATATGTGTGTGGACCTTTTTTTCAACTTGGACCGTTTAAACGATTTATTATGTCGTAGAGACACAATCGAAAGAAGAAGGGGAAAAGAGTTAATAGAAGAAGTCATAAGGTGAAATAGTTTGACTTTCTTCGAAAATTTTCGGGACCTCAATTCCAAAGAAAGGGAGAGCCTCTTTTCTTTAACCAAAAACAAAACATAAAAAAATTTAACCAGAGAGTTTGAGAACTATGGGTAGACAAATTGTCATCTCCGTTTAGAATGGTAGATTTTAAGACAAAAGAACGTACAAGTCTTAACGGTCCAAGACGACCCTTGGAAGTGTAGTCACCCTTAGGTCTTTCTCTTGTCTTTAGGAAACTCTGTTAGGCGAGTAGAAAGGAAGTACACTCTTTCGTCGTTAAGATGTCTGGTCTGGTCTATTCTTGACCCAGTTTTTTTAGGTTTACGAAACGTCCCTGTCCCGTCTTTAGGATGTCATAAACTGTAGGACTCCGACTCACCTCTCCCGTCGAACGGACTTCGTCAGTGTAGTAGGAGATGTGTGAGTTCTGAACCTGATATCCTATCCTATTGTCCTTTTGTCCAGGGTCCCATGGATTTCAGATGTGGGTTATGTACGTAACTCAAGATCCCCTCTAAAAAAATAGACACCTTTATAAGGTTAGCAAAACACAAGTCTATTTATTTTTTTTTCTAGTGACAAAAGAGTGTTAGTAATTATAAGTCCTCTTCTGAGAACTCTCAGGGAACCTGACGTTCTTCTGGGTTAGTCAGGTAAGATTTCCTCTAGTCGGGACCTACAAGAAACCTTCCTTACTACGATTTTGACTTTGAGGTCATGAGACCGGTGGAGTACGCTTCTCAATTGAGTAACCTTTTCTGAGACTACGACCCTCCCTAACCCCCTTCCTCGTCTTCCCCTGTTGTCTCCTGCTCTACCGACCTACCGCAGTGACTGAGCTACCTACACTCAAACCCACTTGAGACCCTCAACCACTACCTGTCCCTCCGTACCGTACGACGCTAAGTACCCCAGCGTTTCTCAACCTGTGTCGACTCGCTGACTTGACTTGATTTACCAGTAATAAAATTTATTAACTTAGTGGTACTTTCCTCAGGTGGGTGTCTTAGTTTAGGTCTAGTAGTGACATTTCCGTAATAAAGTTTGTAAAGGTTGTAAGAAGAAAGACAAATAGTTCCCGCTGAAATACAATCCTTTGTCCTAAAGTCGTATAACCTCTGTACGTATCCGAAAAACTTTGAAAATTGTCAAGACAGTGAAAGACTTTCAGAGACCCCACTCACACCCTTCTTTCATCCACCTCTAAGTCTCATTCGTCTCCGTCTCGAGTTCGCCCCTTTACCGATGTGTAAGTCCGTTGTTTTGGTTCTAGTGTCCTGTCCTGTGTTCCTTGATTCACATAAAAACAGAATAAACGTCTTCTTCCGTAGACCCGTACAATCCGTAACGTAGGTAGACAGTCTGTCGCCAACCACTTCGGGAAAAAGTTCACGTCTGGTCCTTCTGACGGACACTCCTCTAGTTCTCATCTCTTCTGTCACAGGACCCGTCCACTCACTGTTCTCCTGTGGTCGGTCTCTACCCCTTTGGTGTACGTGGACTAAGAGTATAAACGTTTGGAATCTTCCTGGTGTAAAGAACATTTTTACTCTAACGCTATACGTGACGTCTATTTTTATGAGACTAATAACCACTGTCAGTCGTTCGAGTCGGAATACGTAAAATTACTCGACCAAAAGGACTGTGTTCGTGAAAAATTTTCTATCGTTGATCTAAAGATTTCCTTTTCTTGTTTTTCTCTAACATAAAAGTACCGCTAATAAAACGGACACTTAATATACTAACAGGGGTACAGAAGAGTTGAAGGTAGATTGAACGCAGACTTAGATTTCTCATGTAGGAAGAATCGAACACTCTTTTCCGACGTCTAAAAAAGAGAGTAGGTATAATTTTTCTTTCTTTTATATCTCTTTCGTCAAACCTCATCTACTGGATCTGGTAAGTCCGATGACGAGAGAGACGGGACTGTCTCGGTCGAGTGCCGTCACGTCGAGGACCACGGTGCGGTCGGACCCCTACTTCTGCCACGGTGGTCTTCTCAGACGCACTCGGGTGTATCGTTCTAAGTACATCTGTGGAACTTAGGTGACTGGTTCGTAAAGGAATTGGTAGTCCTAAACAACTTGTATATTAAACGAGATCCTAAAGTGATTTCCATCTTTTTACTTTGAGAGGGAGAGGTGTTTCCAGTATAGTTCGATAGATCGATCGATGGATATTAGATGGAGATATCGATATATCTATTAGTTATCTATCTATAACTATATGTATCTGTCTATAACTAGATAAATAAACAGGTATGTATCTAGTTAGTTATTTATCTAGATACTGACGTAAACACAAAGTTAACTGGAGATATATAGACGGTTATAGAGACAACTAGTTAAACATAGACATAGATATAGATAGTAGATAGATATAGATACATACATACACATATACACACATAGACACATGGATTGACGAAAAATACATACATACGTAGACAGTCGATAGACATTGACACATACATACACAAACATACAAATGGACATAGAGACGTGGATAGATACATGGATAAATACATACGTAGATAGATATTAATCATAAATTACTAATTGTAAATTGATTCTGTTGACAGGGGAGTTAGATAGTAGATAAATATAGATAAATACACATACTCACAAATATACATAAATGCATACACACACAGATAGATAGATAACGTCCCTTCCTTTTTGAAGGAAAATGGGGAAATCCAAGGAACCGACCTGTTATTAATTTAATTATCTTCTGCTTTATCCTATTACTTTCTTTTTGTATCTTTAAATAAAAGAATGTGTACCAACCCTCTAAAGTTTTCCTTTTACTTCGGGACTTCTACGACAATTTGAGATTTCAAGTAGATGGAAACTGTGTGTCTACTACTTGAGACTCAGACACTACTCTGTTTCCCGAACTCGAACCCGTCGTTCGTCATTCATCCTGTCCCCGGTCCTTGACACACCTCCTCTGGTCACCTTTCCTTTCCAGTGAAATCATCTCGAAAACAGGTCCCGGTAAAGTCACAGTCGAGGGTCCGGGACCCACTATTTTTACAAGAAGAGGAGGACCACGACCCTTCCACACAAAGAGTGACTTTTAGAAATCTGAATGAAAATCCACCTTCTCCCCTCTAGTCTTCCAGAAGGGACGTTAATGACAAAGTGTTTACTTAAATTAAGGTTCATTAGTGACACCGTTCTACTGTATAAAGTCCCACTGTACAAGACTTGGAGAAGTGACAGTGGACAGGTGGAGAGGTGGGTAGGCAAGAAGATAGCAGACAGGACGAATAGATGGATAGACAGATAACAGTCGGACAGATCGTAGACAGACGGATGTGCGGACAGACGAGACGTACGTAGTCCTTGGAGACCTGGTCCGTCGTACTCTCAACGGTCCCCTGACTCCTCTTTCGGGGACGGGAGTTCCGATCGTCCCAGGACAATCCGGTGAAACGTCTCTCAAGGAAGACGAGGGGTCGATGGAGGAGAGGACAGGTATGTCGATCTAGGGAGACTGGGGTGACTACACATTATCAATGAAGTCTTCGGTCTGGATTGACTGGAGGGTGGGTCTCTTAGCCGTTTGTAAGGAAAAGAACCTGGTTTACCGTCAGTAATGTAAACTGATTTAAAAAACCAAAATGACAGATAAAGAGTGTGTACTCGTGTTCACAAAAAGACAGTCCTGGGAGTGACACCGACCTTGTTTACTCCCAAGGTCACGTACAATTGACAGTAGTAATCAAATTCGTACTGGAGTTGAGACACGTATTCGGGGTGACCCATTCACATTTTGTCAACAGGGTAGACTCAGTATATCTAAACTTAATGGGTGTCACATCCCTAATACATATACAACTCTAAAAAATATTCTGTGATTTAAGTTGATACTCCCGAGGTGAGAGTACCCAATGAGTGAGGGGTTTCGGGGGCGGAGGATTATTATGGTGGATACCCTGATCTCAAACTTGGTTTATTAAACTCTTCCTAAGTAAGTCTGGTACAGTCATTACTATAGTCAAGTCAAGTCAAGTCAGCGAGTCAGCACAGGCTGAAATAACGCTAGGGTACTTAGCGTCGTGCGGTCCGGAGGGACAGGTGGTGGTAGAGGGTCTCAAGTGGGTTTGAGTGCAGGTAACTCAGTCACTACGGTAGGTCGGTAGAGTAGGAGATAGTAGGGGAAGAGGAGGACGGGGGTCAGGGAGGATCGTAGTCTCAGAAAAGGTTACTCAGTTGAGAAGTGTACTCCACCTGTTTCATGACCTCAAAGTCGAAATCGTAGTAAGGAAGGTTTCTTGTAGGTCCCGACTAGAGGAAATCTTACCTGACCAACCTAGAGGAACGTCAGGTTCCCTGGGACTTCTCAGAAGTTGTGGTGTCAAGTTTTCGTAGTTAAGAAACCGCCAGTCGATATAAGTGTCAGGTTGAGAGTATAGGTATGTTGGTGACCTATTTGGTATCGAAACTGATCTGCCTGGAAACAACCGGTTCATTACAGAGACGAAAAGTTATACGATAGACGACGACGACGACGACGATTCAGCGAAGTCAGCACAGGCTGAGACACGCTGGGGTATCTGTCGTCAGGTGGTCCGAGGAGACAGGAACCCTAAGAGGTCCGTTCTTATGACCTCACCCAACGGTAAAGGAAGAGGTTACGTACTTTCACTTTTCACTTCCACTTCAGCGAGTCAGCACACACTGAGAATCGCTGGGGTACCTGACGTCGGATGGTCCAAGGAGGTAGGTACCCTAAAGGTCCGTTCTCATGACCTCACCCAACGGTAACGGAAGAGGCTTATGCGATAGATCCAACCAGTATTGAACAGAAGGTTCCTTATTCGCAGAAAATTAAAGTACCGACGTTAGTGGTAGACGTCCCTAAGACCTCGGGTCTTTTCATTTCAGACTGTGAAAAAGGTGACAAAGGGGTAGATAAAGGGTACTTCACTACCCTGGTCTACGGTACTAGAAGCAAAAGACTTACAATTCGAAATTCGGTTGTAAACGTGAGAGGAGAAAGTGAAAGTAGTCCTCCGAAAAATCGAGGAGAAGTGAAAGACGGTATTCCCACCACAGTAGACGTATAGACTCGAATAACTATAAAGACGGTCGTTTGAACTAACGTCGAACACGAAAAAGGTCGGGACGCAAAGAGTACTACATGAGACGTATCTTCAATTTATTCGTCCCACTGTTATATGTCGGGACTATATGAGGAAAAGGATAAATCTTGGTCAGATAACAAGGTACAGGTCAAGATTGACAACGAAGGACTGGACGTATATCGAAAGAGTTTTCCGTCCAGTCCACCAGATCATAAGGGTAGAGAAAGTCTTAAAAGGTGTCAAAGAACACTAGGTGTGTTTCCGAAACCGTATCAGTTATTTCGTCTTTATCTACAAAAAGTCCTTGAGAGAAATAAAAAGGTACTAGGTCGCCTACAACCGTAAACTAGAGACTAAGGAGACGGAAAAGATTTTGGTCGAACTTGTAGACCTTCAAATACCAAGTGCATGACGACTTCGGACCGAACCTTTTAAAATTCTTAATGAAATGATCGTACACTCTACTCACGTTAACACGTCATCAAACTCGTAAGAAACCGTAACGGAAAGAAACCCTAACCTTACTTTTGACTGGAAAAGGTCAGGACACCGGTGACAACTCAAAAGGTTTAAACGACCGTATGACTCACGTCGTGAAAGTGTGGTAGTAGAAAGTCCTAAACTTTATCGAGTTGACCTTAAGGTAGTGGAGGTCATCGAAACAAGTATCACTACGAAAGATTCCGGGTGAATTAAAGTGTAAGGTCCTACAGACCGAAATCCACTCATTAGTATGGTAGTACTAATAGGTCCAGTACTTCTAGAAAAAACATGTTAAGAAGACACATAAGAACGGTGGAGAAGAATTATAGAAGACGAAGACAATCCAGGTATGGTAAAGACCAGAAATAACTCGGGTAGAAACGTACTTTACAAGGGAATCATAGAGATTAAAAAAACTTCTCTAGAGATCAGAAAGGGTAAGACAACAAAAGGAGATAAAGAAACGTAACTAGTACCTCCTTCCGAAAGAATAGAGAAGAACGATAAGAAACCTTGAGACGTAAGTATACGAAAATAGAAAGGAAAAGAGGAAACGGAAAGTGGAGAGAAGAAAAGTATCGATAAACATTCCGGAGGGGTCTGTCCGTAAAACGAAAAAACGTAAAGAAAAGGAACCCCTACCAGAACTAGGGACAGAGAACATGTCACAGTCCTTGGAGTCAGGTATCCAGTAGTCCGTGAGATACATAGTCTAGATCAGATAATATAGATAAAGAGTGAAGGTGACATATTAGTATACCCCAAACTAAATCCAGTATGGACTTACCAGATCACCAAAAGGGATGAAAGAAGCTAAATTCAGACTTAAACCGTTATTCGTTATTCCTATAGTTTTTGATTATTAATTTTGATCTTTGTTTTCTAGGGGATTACCTAAGATAGTCTAAACCAGTTTCTTTATTATACGTTGGTTAAATTTTACTTAAAATAGTGTACTTTACACTCGAGGTATTCGAGTCAGGTTCATCCTTTCGTTCTATGTGTTGAATTAAGTTCGTACTTTAGTTGCTACGAGAGGTTGACATAAATCTCTCTTGTCTCTCCTTTATTTTCTTCAGGACTGTTAGTAAAATACCGATTGCCCCTAAACCCTTTATCGAAAGAAGAATATAAAAATTTAAAAATGTTGACCACGTAAGTGTAAATTTTCCTTGTATAAAAACATATATTCCATGAATGGTGATAGATTTTCGTACAGTTGTGTACACAAACGAAATCTTTACAATAAAACACAACGACACCTGTCAATGATTTTGACCAGACCACTTATAGTCCTTGATTTTGTGACTTCCTTTGTAGGAACGACCTCTACTTTTAGGTCCCTGTCCTACCTTCTCTAAAGAATGTCCTGGGAACGTTGACAGAACAAACCTGAGTGGTACCTGATTCAGGTGAACGTGGACAAACATATTTAAGAAGTAAAGGAGGGGCCCCTGGTCAATGGTTCCTTCGACTTCAGACGGGGCTACAAAAGAAGAGACACTAATACTAGGAAACAGAAATGACAAACCCGACTATGTCTGACCACGGGATTAAACGACGGCACACCTCGTTCTGGAGTTACAAGGGTCAAATACATCCAGTGTAGTCCGAGGTTCGACGGTCCCTTGTAAACTCTTTAAGAATCGACACCACCTTAAACACATAGGTTAGTGTAGGAAACCCAGGTCTTTGGGTTACCGTTCCTTAAATACTACTACCCTGAATAAACCTCAAGTTCACATTTATTTGCATCTTGTAGATATACCGTAGGTCTGTTGAAGATCTTTACGGTATAAGTACCCTTCTGTCTCCGTAGAGAAACTATTTTAGTAGCATATAGTTTTATAGATCGGTTCTCCCCGTCTACCTGAAGTAACTGAATCCTAGTTACTTCTACACGAATAAATACGGGATTGGGTCGGATGGTTCTCAACTCGTTCTCCAGCTTCTGTGAGAAGATATCAATCTTAATAGAAATTTGAAGAGTTTCCCTCATCTTCCCTAAGAGGACGACGTGGGTTTCCTTCTTTTTGTCACCGTAAACTCCAAACGTTCGACCACGGTCCACCTCCAGTTGTCGAGGTTTTTACGAGTGGTAGTAACGCCCGTGACCCCGGTAGTTAGTGGTTCTTTCTAGTGTCGACGACCCGAAAGGGACAAATTGTCTACCATTTCTTAGACGGACGTTACGTCCTCTGAGTTCTTCTCCCTTACCGATCGGTGAGGTCGCCTGAAGGGTCCACCACGATCACCATTTCTTGGACGGACGGTTACGTCCTCTGTATTCTCTCCTCCCAAGTAAGAGACCCAACCCTTCTAGGGGACCTTCTCCCGTACGTTGTGTGAGGTCATAAGAACGCACCTTTTGAGGTACCTGTCTCCTAGGACCGTCCGATGTCAGACACACCAGTGTTTCTCAGCCTGCACTGACTTGTTGATTGTAAAAGTGAGAAGTGAAACTAGTGTCAACGACACCTCCTCCCGACTCTCTCTTGTTTTGGAGTCTCGACTCTCGGGTCCTTCGACTACCGACACCGGGGATGTAGGTCGGGGATTTTATCTTTTCATATCTCCACATAGGATCCCCTGTCTCTCACATTCAAGAATGTAGTGACCGTAATGGTCTTAGACTCTATCTAGGTATTTGTGTCAACTGTGTCACCGAGGTTCCTCAACTGTAAAATGATCTCCTCTCTCTTTTGTTTGTTTATTTTTTTAAAATTATGATACACTCGATGTTCCTCTGATCTGATTACTTCTCAAGTTAATATTCACCTCACCATCGTCTCAGTAGGGATTTCGTCTCTGGACTGTAAACTGAGTAGACTGTTCGGGTTCGATAAATTCTCTCCCAGTGTATTATATAAATGTGACCTTCCTTTAGATTTCGTTGTGAAGGGGAGAAAAACTTGTACAAGTATTATATTTCCTATGAGTGACGCCACCAAATTTTATGTGACAACTAAGGTCTAGTAAATAAAGTACCGTTCCGTAGTGCATCGTACTTCTTTGTATCTTTCCCGTAATAAATGAGTTTGTTTCTTATTTTGATAAATCCGTTTAACACAATTATGACGTCACCAACGTGATATACGTTAGAGAAATTAAAATATAAAACCAAATTCTTTTAGATGTCCTGAAATACGAAACTCCAACGTTTTTCTCACACATTTGGACAGAAGATTCAAGTCAAGTCAAGTCAGTGAGTCAGTACAGATTGAGAAACACTGGGGTATCTGACGTCCTGTGGTCCGAAGGGACAGACGGCCCCAGGTCGGGGCCACCTAGGTCCCTTAAGCTTCCCACCTGCCGCAACCGCACCTTTCTGAACAAACAAATAATTACATTCTAATCTAATTCTTTGATATCACATTATTCTTCTAATTCACCTCCTTCTCCCGACTTATCGAACCAAATGCGCCTTCCGGTTATTTTAAGGTCTGTTCCTTAAACGTGGTAGATGCAACCCGGTGGCCGCGGGCGAACTTATAGATTCCCACGGAGCGGAATTCGAGGGAAAGCACGCCCAGAATTGTCGGCCCCGTTCATTCATCTGGACCGCTCGGAGGCGCGGGGTCTACCTCTAAGTCGGACTTCAATTTCATTTCTCGTCTCTCTGCCTTCCCCTCTCTTCTCCTCTCTCTCTCTGTACCCCCCTCGGTCTCAGGGTTCTTTGGTCCGGCTCTCTGATCAAGCTCTTTGACCAGGCTCTTTGACCGGGGGCCGGGGACCGGGGGTAGGAAATAACAAGTCTTCCGGAAAATATGAAAACTATTTTGTGCCTCTAGTTACCCATTATGTTTTAATACATCGTAAGCGTTGGGTCTAAGAAAGGCATATAGTAAAACATATGTTTTCCAGAGTCCACTAAATGTAATAGAAGACCGGTTCTCCGAACAATTGTGAAAAACCGAGAGAAGGAATTACTTACAATTAAAACAAAGGGGACTTCACAAAAAGAAATTAGACGTAGAGGAATTTCGTAATTTCAATGTAGAGATATCTTGTTTCCACGTCACCCTATATTGTTTCTTCCATGAATTGAGCTTCTAGATTACAACGATTATAGTCCAGATGATGAACAAAAAGATATATGGTTAATATAGATTTTTATTTCCTATACTTTTAAACCGTCGTTCGTAACTGGGGTTTTTACTTTGAAAATTAGTCAGGATAAGATTTCTAAAACTGAGAAGTCTTCGGGGATGTAAGGATCCTACAAAATTCGAAGGAAACGGAGGACGCCAGTCCTCCGGAGTTTGTTAGTGTACGCGTCGACATGCTCAGGACGTCCGTCCGATCTTTCGGTAGTCTCCCCAAAAATCTAACTTTGTGAGAAAGTTTACGTCTTCTGATTTCGGGACTTAACTGAAAAAGGTCTTTTACAGTCTTCTCACCTTTTCGTCTCGTGTTTTCGGCCGTCTAAAAACAACCCCATGTACGAATCCTTAAAGGTCTCCCCAGGGACTTCAGACTCGTGCGGAACGCATACAGTCGAAGGAAGGAGTACTGGAACAGTGCCCGCCCTAAGGAGTGTGACCGAGGGTCGTGGACAGGTAGTGGTTTAGGGTCTCAGATGAGTTTGAGTAGAAGTAACTCAGCCACTACGGTAGGTTGGTATAGTAGGAGACAACAGGGGAATAGGAGGACGGAAGTCAGAAATGGTCGTAGTCCCAGAAAAGGTTACTCAGTCGAGAAGTGTAGTCCACCGGTTTATAACCTCAAAGTCGAAGTTGTAGTCAGGAAGGTTACTTGTGGGTCCTGACTAGAGAAAGTCCTACCTGACCAACCTAGACGAACGTCAGGTTCCCAGTGAGTTCTCAGAAGAGGTTGTGGTGTCAAGTTTCCGTAGTCAAGAAGACGTGAGTCAAAAGAAATATTAGGTTGACAGTGTAGGAATGTACTGGTGACCTTTTTGGTATCGGAACTGATCTAGTTGGAAACAACCGTTTCATTACAGAGACGAAAAATTATACGACAGATCCAACCAGTATTGAAAGGAAGGTTCCTCACAGAAAATTAAAGTACCGACGTTAGTGGTAGACTCCACTAAAACCTCGGAGCGGTTTTATTTCAGTCGGTGACAAAGGTGACAAAGGGGTAGATAAAGGGTGCTTCACTACCCTGGTCTACGGTACTAGAAGCAAAAGACTTGCAACTCGAGATTCGGTTGAAAAAGTGAGAGGAGAAAGTGAAAGTAGTTCTCCGAAAAATCAAGGAGAAGTGTAAGACAGAAATCTTTCCACAGTACACGTATAAACTCCAATAACTATAAAGAGGGTTGTTAGAACTAATGTCGAACACGAAAAAGGTCGGGTCGTAAAGAGTACTACACGAGACGTATATTCAATGTATTCGTCCCACTGTTATATGTCGGAACTGCATGAGGAAAGGGACAAACCTCGGTCAGACAACAAGGTACAGGTCAAGATTGACAACGAAGGACTGGACGTAATGTCTAAAGAGACATCTGGTCAGTCCACCAGACCATAAGGGTAGAGAACTTCTTAAAAGGTGTCAAAGAACACTAGGTGTGTCAGTTTCCGAAACCGTATCAGTTATTTCGTCTTTATCTACAAAAAGTCCTTGAGAGAACGAAAAAACTACTAGGTCGTCTACAACCTTTAAACTAAAGACCAAGGAGACGGAAAAGATTTTAGTCGAACTTGTTGACCTTCAAGTACCAAGTACATAACGACTTCGGACCGAACCTCTTAAAATTCTTAATGGAATGATCTCACACTCTACTCACGTTAACAGGCCATCAAACTCGTAAGAAACCGTAACGGAAAGAAACCCTAACCTTACTTTTGACTGGAAAAGGTCAGGACACCGGTGACGACTCAAAAGGTTTCAACGACCGTATAACCCACGTCGTGAAAGTGTCGTAGTAGAAAATTCTAAACTTACTCGAGTTGACCTTAATGTAGTAGAGGTGATCGTCGTGCCACATCGGTCGGACAGAAGATTGTCAAAAAATAAGTTGGAAAGGACAAGTTTAGGAACTTTTTACGGACCGTCAAATGTTCTATGATCTACCTTTTACACTTTCCACTCTCTACCGAGGACGAGGTTCGTGAAGGCTACCTCATAGTCTATACTTTGGAGTCACTAATTGAAGAAACTCAGGTAAACATTATCAAACGGTCGTACATAGGAATTCAGTGAAGACAGTACATACTAAGAAACACTGGGATACCTGTTATCGAACGGTCCAAGGAGACAGGTACCCTAAGAGGTCCGTCTTTATGACTTCACCCAATGGTATTGGAAGAGACTCCTAGAAGGACTGAGTCCCTAGAAGACAGAGGACGTGACTGTCAGTCTAAGAAATGTGGTCTCGGTGGACCCTTTCACTTTTACTTCAGCGAGTCAGTACAGGCTGAGAAACGCTGGGGTACCTGACATCGGGTGGTCCGAGGAGACAGGTACCCTAAGAGGTCCGTTCTTATGACCTCACCCAACGGTAAAGGAAGAGGTCCCCTAGAAGGGCTGGGTCCCTAACTTGGGTCCAGAGGGGGTAACGTCCGTCTCCGAAATTGGATTAGAGAGAGGGAAGAACAGTGATTCTTAGTACAACTTTCTAGTACGAGAAACTTTATTTAAATGAGTTTCCTAATTGCTTATCGATAAAGGAACACCTCTGACCGTAGACGTTCCACTACGAGTCTAAGGTACCCACACCGTCTCAAAGGACTTCTCAAAAGACTTCTCAAAAGTAGTCAAACAAGAGGGACTCTGTACACCCTGTTAAAGACAACTGGATGTAGGAGTAGTTCAAAATCCTAAGACTCTGAAAAATAAAGCGGGTCATTCCACTGACAGAAGTAGAAGGTGTGGGGTGTAGTAGTACTGACCATGAGGTCGTAGACGGAGCCAACTGAAGGAGTAAGAAGAAGGATAATCTTGGACGAGGGGTCCTAGAAATTCATCCTGTCCTACACTCCTACTTTAGAATTTTTTTTTTTAATTACTAGTTCTTAACGAAACCCACGATAAAAGATAGTATCTATAGATCTACCGTAGGAAGGTCACATCTATCTCAGTTTACGGTCCGACTCACTACTACTTTAAACGACGTAGATAAATTTAAGAGTAAGGTGTAAAACAAAAAGTATAACATAAGCAACTTAAAGGGTACTAAATAAAAGGAAAAGTACTATTGGTTATTAATAAAAAGTATCTGAAAAACAACATCAAGAAGATTTTTGATCACTGTTTTCTTTTTTTTCTAGTTATTTTTATTTTCATAAAGATAAAGGTACGTTGAGTTTTTTTCATATATAAGGAAATGTAGGATTTTACAGGGAACGTTCGTAATAAAATCGTTTCACCAGAATGACGTTACATTCAAGACACGTTCATTTACATCGGAGATTTGTGACATTAAAATAACTTATTCAAAACCGGGACCTTCATGATTTGTGTGAAATTAAAGAGACAAGGTCAACATTTTTCCGTAAATAAGTCAAAAACAACAAAGAGAGTATACCAAGGTAACCAAAATAATAAATTTCTTTATCAAATCCCCCAAATGGATACATTAATTTATGACCACTAAAGGACACTATTTCTTGATATTTATTTTATATGTTATCTTCAGTATTTCATAATATTTGTTTTAACTTTCTTTCGTCGTTGAATCTTACCTTATAAATGTTATATGCTGTGTACTAACGTAGTAACTAAATACTTCACGAGGACTCCGAATTATTGTGTTTTCTCAAATGATATCTTTTTTTTACTCATTTTTTAACTTTCCCGTTCAAATTTTTAATATTTCTTATCGATTGTCCTCTTTGAGAGTCCGTTTTTTCATTGGTTTCTTCGAGTTTAATTTTTTGTTACTCCTATGTAAAAACTTTTAGATAGGAGAACCTTTTATAATCTGTTTCTTCTTAACCGTTTTTGACTCTTAGTCTCTAACTGTTTATGACTACATTTTAATGTTGGAATAAACGACTTTTCCTTCGGATCGAAACTTGAATACAAGTGATGAAAAAGGAAGACCTTAATAATTCTCTTGTGTGAAACGGGACGACCTATCAGGGTAGTCTGTAAGAAAGTGGAGTAGTAAGAAGCCCTCCTTCACACTGAGGGCCACTGGGGTCCCTGGAGGAACCGTCTTTGTAAGTACCATCAACTCAAGTCGATTCTAGGGAACCGACGAAAAACATATTGTCGAAATAACTCTACATTAAGTTTACAGTATTTTAAGTGGGAAAATTTCAGACGTCAAATCACCGAAAATCATATTAGTGTTGGTGGTGTCGGTAGAGTGAAATCTTGTTAAAAATGGAGGGAGTTTTACAAACGAAAGGTATCAGTAGGGTAATAAGGAATCCACAAACGTGGTCCTTTTATAGTATAGATCTCTTTTGTGAGAGTTGGGTACACGAACCCTAAGGGTTTCTAAATTCCCTCAATTTTAATCGACATTTTATTTTCCAATTACTTTATTTCGTCTTATTTTGTTCGGTTTTACTCTCTTTTATTCATCTAGTTATTTTTTGTCAAAATTTCGTAGAATGTATATTGTCAAAGAAAAATTAATAAAAAAGTCAAGTCAGGTCAAGTCAGCAAGTCAGTACAGGTTGAGAAACGGTGGGGTACCTGTGTGGTCCGACGGGACAGGTGGTAGTTGAGGACCACAGAGGACTTTGAGTAGAGGTGACTCAGCCACTACGGTAGGTTGGTAGAGTAGGAGAGAACGGGGAAGAGGAAGACGGAAGTTAGAATTGGTCCTATTCCCAGCAAAAAAAAACAAACAAACAAACAAACAAACAAAAAACAGAAAAGTTTACTCAGGGTCGAGAAACGTAGTCTACCGGTTTCATAACCTCAAGGTCGAAGTTGTAGTCAGGAAGGTTACTTGTGAGTCCTGATTAGAGGAAATCCTACCTGACCAACCTAGAGGTCAGGTTCCCTGAGAGTTCTCAGAAGAGGTTGTGACATCAAGTTTTCGTAGTTAAGAAGTCGGGAGTCAAAAGAAATATCGGGTTGAGAGTGTAGGTATGTACTGATGATCTTTTTGATATGGAAACTGACCTATCTGAAAACAACCATTTCATTACAGAGACGGAAAGTTATACGAAGGACCCAACGAGTATTGAAAGGAAAGTTCCTCATTCGTAGAAAATTAAAGTACCGACGTTCGTGGTAGACGTCACTAAAACCTCGGGTTTTTTAATCAGTCGGTGACAAAGGTGACAAAGGGGTAGATAAAGGGTACTTCACTACCCTGACCTACGGTACTAGAAATAAAAGACTTACAACTCGAAATTCGGTCGAAAAGGTGAGAGGAGAAAGTGAAAGTAGTTCTCCGAAAAATCAAAGAGAGGTGTAAGACGGTACTCCTACCACAGTCGACGTATAGACTCCAATAACTATAAAGAGGACCGTTAGAACTAAGGTCACACAAGTAGGTCGGGTCGTAAAGAGTACTACATGAGACGTATATTCAATTTTATTGTCCCACTGTTATATGTCGGAACTGCATGAGGAAAAGGATAAACTGGTCAGACAACAAGGTACAGGTCAAGATTGACGACGAAGGACTCTAAATGTTACAACACAATCAAAGACTATATGTCGGTTCACTCAGGTAATGTACGTATGTATATAGGAAAGAGAAAATCTCAGAAAAGGGTGTATCCGGTAATGTCTCGTAACTCATATCAAGGAACACGATATTCATCCAGAAGCAAGCAATAGACAATATATATATACATGCGCACACGTGCACGTGTGTGTGTGTGTGTGTGTGTGTGTGTGTGTGTGTGTGTGTGTATCATCAGACATACAGTTAGGGTCAAAGGGTTAAACAGGGAGGGGGGGAATGTGGGACTATTGGTGTTCAAACAAAAGATTTAAACACTGAGATGAAGACAAAACATTATACCCGGTAAAAAAATGTAAGGTATATAGTCACTATATTATACTATAAACAGAAAGAGATAGACCATTTACAAATTCGACTATTGTTGAATTGGAGGTAGTGTATGTTTTTGAGACTGGAAAATGAAAGGGAGGATGATAAAATACAAAATTATAGTTTTAAATATAAAAAGTATAACGAATAGATAATTGTTTAATAATATCAACATCGGTAAAAAGTAGGAAAACAGGAAATTGTAAATACGATGTCGATTCACCGATTATGGTATAATAATCACATAAAACTTAGACTGATGAATGGTTATGGACGACATTTAGAAGTATACAACAACACAATGTTTAATTACTGGAAAGTTTAGTGAAAATTCGTGACGAAAGTCGTAAAGAATATTATGTCCAGATTATCACTACTTGACGGGTACGAAAACAGAGTGGAAATAAAAACTTCCCAGCGAAAAGACCCATTTAATAAGAACTAGTCGTTCAAAAAAGAAAAGTCGTGAAACTTACATGTAGAGTAAGAGAGGAACGAACATACCAAAGAGGAAACTTTAGACAATTAACAGAATAGTCCCGAGGGAACATATTCCCTTAAAAAACGACGAAATTTTAAATAAGAACAGAAACCGAAATCTGTGAAAACAATATTACACAGAACTTCTTCTAACAAACCTAACTTTAAAACCCCACTGGATATCGAAGTACTTGAACCTATACATTTAGAGAAGAGTCCAGAAATTTATTAGAGAGATTGGTAAAGAAGAAAAGAAGAGGACGACCTTGAAGTCACTACACATCTAATAAAGAAAATTACCTTACGGAATTTAGGACACCTGAAAGAAGTAAGGAAAAGTAAGAAAAGTGAGGACACTGGACTATTAAAAGTCACTAGACGGAGACTCGAGTGACTTAAAAAAGGAGGACAAACCTGTGTAGATTAACAACTTCAAGAGATAACTTAAGACGTCGAATAAATAATTTAAGAAGTTAAGGTTTAAAAAACGAATCAAAATACAAAAGATAGAGGAACATTTGACAGAGAAAAACAAGAACGAAAAGACTGAAGTAATTTAACCAAAAGGATACAAGCAAACATAATGAGACACGTAGAAATCTTGTTGATAAGATGAAACAATAAATCGATAAGGACATAGAGGTAAAGAAATTCAGTCGTTGACCTTAAAAGGACACAAAGAAACTACCTCAGTTCAAAGGGACTAAGAAGTACTAGGGATATCGGTACGTGTCTACAGACACGTAAACTTCTCCGTCAGTAGAGAAAGTCTCAAATACCTCACTGACATCATTCTTTTCTATAAGTGGACACCCACCTCTGAAAGACCCCGTCAGACTCTGGACCGAGACTACACGCCCTCACGACACCGAGACTCAGACCCCCCGTTACAGAGAAACCGAGTCCGGTGACTCCAGGTACCGTAACTGTTGGTACCAGAAACCACTCGTGACGCCCGAGACGTTTCCGATGGTCTGAGAACTTCAGAAGTTACCACGAAAGTCAAGGTCGACGACCCCTGACCTCGTCACCCGTCCCCCCGGTCCAGGGCACCACACGTGTGTGAGTCCCAGGTAAAGGTTACGGGCCCATCACAGTTCCCAGGCGACGTTTCTACGTACAGTACCACCTCCGGTCTCATTCGTCTTTACCAACCTCGGTTGACGTCCAAGTGGTCTTCGAGACCCCCGAGACAGACAGACACACGTCAAGACACCGAAGACTCAGAATAGGGTCCGTGTACCGTTGTCTCTGGTCACGGTCTTTAGTCACCCCACACACGTCTATATATCGACCTCTCCGATTTATATCTCCTTGGATCTACATGTCTGGTCACTGACATCCATCCCGACTTCGGTCCGGGTGTTCGGCAGCACTCGTGGACCGACAGTCGTACATGAGGTCACTGGCGTCCCGGAGTGTCCCCCGTACGTCGTCATCTCCGATCACTATTTCCACTCCTACTCGGGTACGGTCACAAGTGGACCTCCTTGGTGGACACCCCTTCCGGTCTCCCTATCCATTAATGTCTTCTGTTTCGGTTTAGACCTCAGTGTTCATAGACACCCCGGAACCAGTAGTCACAAGTGCAGACACGACGGTGTAGAACGGGACCGTTCCTGTTGTAACCTGTGTACAGTAACCTCCGACCACTACCCATACTTCGGTCGTTGTACGTTCGTGTATCGATCTCCCCGATCGGGTCCACACGTGTGCTACCGTCCCGGTTGCCGTCCCCAGATCCGACCACGGTACGTGAAGACGTCAACACGCACGGGTATGACCGACACCCAGGGTCCGAGACTGTTCCCGTCCCCTATGTCTCGAACTTCCTTGAGTCCACCGACCACCGACACTTGTGCTTGTGAACACACCGATTTTGACCCC
The DNA here is from genome assembly GCA_006410555.1 of Capra ibex. Lineage (NCBI taxonomy): Eukaryota > Metazoa > Chordata > Mammalia > Artiodactyla > Bovidae > Capra > Capra ibex. The sequence continues at coordinate 85,628,667 of SJYO01052474.1, read as the reverse complement.
TTTAGACGTCCTCAAACGTATCGACACCACTACAGAAGTCACGATTTTGACAACCCCAGCAGACGTCTCGTCCACTGCCTTTATACCAGAGAGGGTGACGTAGGGCTCTCACCGTCGAGGACGAAAAGGAGGACAAGGATGAGAGACTTCCAGAGTCTAAATGGTCAGACCCACACCACTTTGGTTTCACCTTGGTTCTGACCCGAATGGGACGAGACGGAAAGGACCACTCCCCTTGTGAAAGATTGACTAGTCACGGACGGACCCTGACCCTCCTAAGACTCTGTTACTCGGACGGAAGGACTAGAAACACACGTACTGAAAGGAAGACGACATTTAAAAGAATTCTTGGGGCCTCGACCAAAAAAAGTGTCCATCGACAGAAAAATAACTAGAAACATCCTCTTACCTCTGGTCACAGAGGATCGGTAGAACCACTACTTTGGTTTAGAATTTTGGTCAAAACTGAACGAAAGGGTCATTTATAAATGAAACTACCTTTTCATCAGTTTAAAAGGACTACCTGTAAAGGGGTTGTACTAAATACTTTTCCAAACGTAAAAGTGGTGACTAAATTAAACGATAAAAAGTCAATGGTCAAACATATCCAAGAAAAAGACCCGAGATGTAAGAGTCGATAGTCAGATAAATAGTGAAAAAACGTTTTACTAGAGTCAAAATATTGATGACAATACTAAATTTATATAAAATAATAGAACATTCAGTACAAGAGAGTAGGAAAAAATATAGTTTCAAAAGAATTGTTAAAAACAAATATATATACATATCTATGGATGTATATATATCTATCTCTTCTTTCCGTTTAAAACTCTTGTCCTGTTCTTAAATAACCTTATAATTTCTTCTTCTTCTTTATTATAAGATACTGTGTGAGACTTGAGAAGGTCGTTGGTAAAAGACTGGATGAAGGTTAGTGACGACTCGGTTCGACCTAGTTAATATTAAGACTCCGACAGTTCGTAGTGGGAAGACAAGACTAAACATCGACTCGGAGTTTCAACAGAAAGTAGAGATGGTGAAGTGAGACACGTACGTTTTCTCTTCTAACGAGGTCTCTTAGCCGTTGAGTGGGTTCCCGTTTATTTTCGAAACACTTCAAAGATCGGAGGTACGTCTAGAACGTTAATATCTTAACTTAAGTTCTATCTTCTACCCAAAAAAAAAAAAAGGGAAGATTTAGAATGAATCTCTAGATCCATTATGATACGTTTAACGAATCCTATTTTCCGTTGAACTTTCGGTCTCCTAACCCCTTCCCGTATCGGTGTCTCTGACGACTATAATTTCTTCATCTAACTAACCCCGTTCCGGAGACTTCACAAGATTCCAGAGTTTTGGTAGTGAAAAAGAAAATTACCAAAGTTTATAGGTTAGTTGAGTCTAGTTTATGTAAAAAAAATTACATGAAAGTTTATGATGATACCTTCGGACATAAGATAACTTTTCCGGTGATTCTTTTTTTATAAGTAAAAAAAAGTATATATACACGAATCAACGAGTCAGTACAGACTGAGAAACGTTGGGGTGTCTGACATCGGGTGTTCCGAGGAGACAGGTATCCCTAAGAGGTCCGTTCTCATGACCTTACCCAACGGTACGGGAGGAGGTCCCTTAGAAGGGTTGGGTCCCTAACTTGGGTCTAGAGGGTGTGACGTCCACCCTCATGTGAGAATCGGTGGTCCCTTTACGAACAAAAAGTGTATCAATTACAAATATTACAGGTGTTTATTCTTAATATCAAGGTATACTCTGGCTACTACATCCACTCACCAATTTACATCAACGTTGTATCTAAGTCCACATGTTTCTAGGACATATGGATCAGTACACCCTTGTACCGACAGTATGTCTAACCGTCTTATTGGGACATGGATGTCCGTTCCATTCGACTTTAGTATATCAGATAGACTAGCAAGATATCCAGTCTCCTTCGACTCATCGAGACTCTACCATTCGTCGTATCCGTCTCCTGGGTCAATCTTCCTAATGAGACTGTCGAAACACAGACCACCCGTACATCCTCCCTGGTCTCTGACTCCGATGCTTACAGATGTCTTAGAAGTCGTCCTCAGGTACCTGAACGAAACTCAGGTCCCAGGAGTCCGAGAGTCTCTCGTGACCAACAGGGTAGTAAGACTCGTAGTCATATTCGAGGACTCCGAGAGGATTCATCTTTAGGGACCCGAATTGGGAGTCTAAAGATTAAGTCTCTCATGTTGTTCCGGGCTCCTAGATGTGAAACTTCTAGTTTGAAGGGTTTATTAAGACTTTAAGGTGACACACCCTGACTCGGTGTCACGACCGACACGAACTCCTTTCCTGGGTGGTACGATAGTGTATCCACAGAAGACTAAGTGGTGTTTAACACGTTATCTAAATTCTTTGTAATTTGTTAAGAGGGAAATCTTCACGTTTATCCACAGAACATTAATGAGATAAAGTAATCTTATACACTGATAGAAAGAACTACAACTCATTGGACACGATTTGGAAATAGGGGGTTCCATCCTCCACTCTGTGAGCGATATATCTTCAGTAGTTTGAATTCCTTACCTCACCTACCGTTCGAACTACTCCGACCACTCCGACACTTTAAGGTCGGTGTTTTGGTCGAGACGAGGGAGCCAAAGGGTACTCGAGAAGACGGAAACCCTGTGGGGAAAGAAAATACTCAGGAAACGAGATACTCAGACGCGGAAGAGGGATGAAGGTGTGTGAACTGAGATCGGTAAGTGTCACTGAGTAAAAAGATGCATAAAGGTCTCAGTGTGCGACAGACTATGTGACTTTGTAGAGTTACTGTTTACAGTACACTTATGTTACCATCGTGCATTCGTTCCCACGTCTTGAGTCACAATTCAGAGAAGAGGGAAGTGGTGGTGGCAAAATCTTTTGACTCTACGATATTAGTGTGTTCCTTTGCAGACGAAGAAAAGGAAGGGAGATTACTTATAGTTGGACATAAAACCAGTCCAAACCAATTCCAGTGTGACTGAGGTGTGGACGTTAGACCCCTTAGAGTCCCAATGAAGATATTTTAGTGGCTTCTTCCCGGAAAAGGTGAGTTGAACCAACGGATGTTCGTTCAGGGTACCGAGAGTAGGGAGACGACAGTGTCAGAGACGGAAAACGAGACTGTCTGTGTGAGTCTCGTACTGTGACTTTGGGACCGGAGGTTTTCCAGACTGTAGACTTTGAATAAAATCGGGGTCTAATGGAACGACTACCCGAAGGACCCACCGAGTCACCATTTCTAAGACGGACCGTTCCGTCCTCGGCATCCTTTGTGCCCAAGATAGGGACCCAGTCCTGTTAGGAGATCTCCTCGTTTACCGTTGGGTGAGGTCAAAAGAACGGTCCTAAAGACGGAACCCTAGTTCCTGTCTCCTCTGACCGACCGATGTCAGGTACCATAGAGTTTCTAAACCTGTGTTACCTCACTGACTCGTGTAGAGAGACTATGTCAAAGAAGATAAAGACAAAGAGGGTCCAGGAGTAAGGAAACTGGGTACGAACAAAAAAAAACAAACAAACAAACAAGTAAAAAAATAATTAAATAAGATTAACTTCCGATCGATGAAATGTTATAACATAACCAAAACGGTATGCAACTGTACTTAGTCGGTACCCACATGTACACAAGGGGTAGGACTCGGGAGGAGGTCGGGTAGGGAGACCCAGTAGGGACACGTGGTCGGGACTCTTGGGACAGAGTACGTAGTTTGGACCTGACGTCTAGACAAAGTGTATGCTATTACATGTGTAAATTTACGATAAGAGAGATATTTTGTGATTACTTTCTTTAGTTTCTCCTGTGATTTTCTACCTCTTTATATGGTACAAGTACCTGGCCTTCTTAGTTATATCACTTATACTCCTATGATGGGTTTCGTTAGATGTCTAAGTTACGTTAGGGATAGTTCGATGGTCGGTATAAAAAGTGTCTTGATCTTGTTTATTAAAGTTCTAAACATACCTTTATGTTTTTTGGAGTTTATCGGTTTCGTTAGAACTCTTTCTTCTTACCTTGCCCTCCTTAGTTGAACGGACTGAATTCCGAGATGATGTTTCGGTGTCAGTAGTTCTGTCATACCATGACCGTGTTTCTGTCTGTATATCTAGTTACCTTGTTTTATCTTTCGGGTCTCTATTTAGGTGTGTGTATACCTGTGGAATAGAAACTGTTTCCTCCGTTCTTATATGTTACCTTATTTCTGTTAGAGAAATTGTTCACCACGACCCTTTTGACCAGTTGGTGAACATTTTCTTACTTTGATCTAGTGAAAGATTGTGACGTGTGTTTTTATTTTGAGTTTTACCTAATTTCTAGATTTACATTCTGGTCTTTGATATTTTGAGGATCTCCTCTTGTATCCGTTTTGTGAGAGACTGTATTTAGTGTCGTCCTAGGAGATACTAGGTGGAGGGTCTTAAGACCTTTATTTTCGTTTTTATTTGTTTACCCTAGATTAATTTTAATTTTCGAAGACGTGTTGTTTCCTTTTATATTCGTTCCACTTTTCTGTCGGAAGACTTACCCTCTTTTATTATCGTTTACTTCGTTGACTGTTTGTTGATTAGAGTTTTTATATGTTCGTTGAATACGTCGAGTTAAGGTCTTTTTATTTGCTGGGTTAGTTTTTTACCCGGTTTCTTGATTTATCTGTAAAGAGGTTTCTTCTGTATGCCTACCGATTGTTTGTGTACTTTTCTACGAGTTGTAGTGAGTAATAATCTCTTTACGTTTAGTTTTGGTGTTACTCCATGGTGAAGTGTGGTCAGTCTTACCGACGCTAGGTTTTTAGACGTTCGTTATTTACGACCTCTCCCACACCTCTTTTCCCTTGGGAGGATGTGACAACCACCCTTACGTTTGATCATGTCGGTGATACCTCTTGTTACACCTCTAAGGAATTTTTTAACGTTTATCTTGATGGAACACTGGGTCGTTAGGGTGACGACCCGTATGTGTGGTTCCTTTGATCTTAACTTTCTCTGTGTTCATGGGGTTACAAGTAGCGTCGTGAGAAATATTATCGGTCCTGTACCTTTGTTGGATCTACAGGTAGTCGTCTACTTACCTATTCTTTCGACACCATGTATATGTGTTACCTCATAATGAGTCGGCAATTTTTCTTAAGTAAACTTAGTCAAGACTACTCTACCTACTTTGACCTCGGCTAATATCTCTCACTTCATTTGGTCTTTCTTTTTGTGGTTATGTCATAAGATTGTGTATATATACCTTAAATCTTTCTACCGTTACTGCTGAGACATACGTTCTGTCCTTTTTTCTGTGTCTACACATATTGCCTGAAAACCTGAGTCTCCCTCTCCCTCTCCCACCCTACTAAACCCTCTTGCCGTAACATTGTCCATATGATAGTACATTCTTAACTTAGCGGTCAGATACCAGACTGCGTCCTATGTCGTACGAACCCCGACCACGTGCAACTACTGGGTCTCTCTACAATACCCCTCCCTCCACCCTCCCCCCAAGTACAAACCCTTGCGTACATGTGGGCACCACCTAAGTACAGTTACATACCGTTTTGGTTATGTCATGACATTTCATTTTATTTCATTTTTATTTTTAATTTTTTTTTTTTTGATTCCTTCTTCATACTTCCTTCTTACCGTCTATATTTCGTCGAACGGTGTCACAAGTCTGGAGTACGAAGACTCTGTGTCACGATGGGATTTGTTGTCCACTGAACAAGGGTTTTCAGTTTTATCATCTACTCCCTAACAGAGTGTCCGTCTTAGTGTGTCCAAACTTTATTTTAACACGAAAAGTTTTATCCCCCTACATAAAATTTCCCACTAAATGGAACACTTTTTATTTGTAATTTAACTTTTTAAAAATTTTTATTTCATTTACGATAAGAGAGTTTAGTAGGGTGGGAGCGGAAGAGGGTGTCTCAGGTTTTCTGATAGGTACGAACCAAAACTACGACGTCAGTTGAACCCTCACGTCTGTACAAAAGTTCTAGGATTAAAGTAAAGGAAACCTATGTATGGGGTTGTACTCTACCGTCTCAGTATGTCATCAAAATAAAAATTAAAAAACTCCTATAAGTCATAAAGAAAGGTATCACCCTTTATCACTTAAAAGGTTATATGTAAGGGTGGCTGTCATGTCCTCCCCGGGGAGACGTAGTGTAGGTCGTGGTAGAAATAGGGGTCCGAGGTCTGTGCGGACGTCCGGTCTTCTTAGGAAGGTTAAAGAACCGGAACGGGAGGTCAGGTCTAAGTGGAAAGTTTCGAGTGGACCTTGGAGTCGGAGGGGAGGGGAAAGGCGTCCGGTCTCCGTAGGGGACTCGAAGGTAGGTCCACGTTCAGGAACCGACGTGGGGTTGAGGACGAAGTGATATTCCTGTGACCAGGACAAGTCACTTCCTAGTAAAAAGTAGGAGACTCTTGTGACAACTGAAACGTATAGTTTCTTGGTAGACTACTTCATGTGACTCTAAAATACTGATCCTATCAAAGACTAACACATGACAGGTGTGTAGTAATCCGGGCATACTCCTGTCGGTCTTGGTAAGTAAAGGTTCTACTTACCTACGAGGATGGACCTCGTGACTTTCGATTACGTACGTATAAGTATTCCTTTTGACTGTCGAGCGTTCATGAAGTGACTAAAAGTAATACGAAGATATCATTTTTACTGGTCTTCAATTCTTTTATTCCAGTCTGAGATCTAGTGACAGTAAGGGACTTTCTTTTTGTCTAGAAACCATAGTCATACTAGACCTAACACCGAATCAAAGTAGACATTTAGGTCTTATACTTATAAACATTATCAGTGACCCTTCTGTTTTATTACAAATATAATATGTGGTAAGACCTATGTTAAGATAATACGAGTCGTGACATAGTCCGTATGTCATCTACAAATTAAAGGAAAGAGGGTTTCGTCAGTAGAATCGAACACGAACAAAGTATTTCAGCCTCTTCACTTAAATTCAGTAAAAAAAAAAAGTATATACTTCCCGACTTCGTGACGCAAGGTCTGTTTAACGACCACTCTGTATAAGAGACACATTCCGCTGAAGCTTCGAAGTGGGCTCTGTTAGACAAAATCGTCCTTGGACGGGACCTGCTTACGGTAGTACCCAAGATGTACATGGCGGACTCTGGGTCACTTTGGTCTCTTTCAGGGGGAGTGGGTATTAGTAGTGTAATACCGAAGTTAATTTTTTACAAGTAGGTGTACTTTGTCATATCATATAGGTCAAAATATCACGTGGTTACAAAGTGTCAAAATACGTTGTAAACACGAAGAAAACTTAAACATCAGGAGAAAGATACTCAAACAAATGTTTAATTTTCCCCTTAAACCTTTCTCCTGTAGTATAAAAACATGACTTGTACACGGAAATGCAGATCAAACTAAACAAGTAGAACGTTTATCCAATGGAAAGTCGTCTTTAGGTCTGGTAGAAAGTACTTTCGGAAATCTTCATTTACAGGTCAGGGACAGAAAGTCAAAATGAGTTGTCAGGGATGAACGTCAGTGCAAATTCTGTCAGGTAACTGGAGAACCAGGGGGTCTTAGGTCAAGTCTCGGGTACGACTTGTGTTCCTCGTAAACCCTCTGGTCCTGTTTTGAACCCACGGTTAGGGTTCCGGGACTGTTGTCACAGGTACCCAGTGTTGTAGGTAAACAGGTGTCATGCAACACGATAACAAAAAAGGAAACATGAGGGGAACACAATTACTCTACATGAAGTCGATTCACCCGGTATTCGTCGGTTAATGATTTGTCCGTAAATTTTCGGTCAAGGTCGAAACAATAACAGAGATTGTATTCCACTAGACCGATTTCCAGGTTCGTTTTGGGGACGTAAATGTCTACCACTGTTCGATGGTCCCGTAATGGACGAGTCGTAAACACGTGAAACGATAACCGACCTCACTGTGTACTTTCTACTGATATTTTATGGAGAAGTATTTCGATTGACTATCATTCCTTCGGGACCTATTATTAGGTGTATCGGGACCTAACTGACTGTACTTAAACAACTCCATTAGTCTGATTTGGCCACCTGGCCCCCGTCGAAATTGGGGTACCGAGGAATTATCCACCACAGAGAAGATATTCCAGGAGACAAGTAGGACTACCTTCTAGGGACTGGAGGGTGTCGATTCTGGGACGGGCGACGACAGTCACCCTAAACCTAGACACAGGAACGTCCGTTAAACTTGTACCTGTGACCGGTGTCGACAACCAGTGTTCCGGGACCTCCACTCGAGGACTACGGTAAAATGAGGTTCAGTGGTAACGGACACGGGGGATGGAGAGTCTCCCTCGGCGTTTCTTGACCTGGGTCTTCAGTCTGTCAACACCGCGTCCGGACCTAGAAACCTTTTTTAGTCGGACAGAGGAAGAACGGGAGGACGAAACGTGACAATAACGGTCCTTAAACGTAAACGACTCTCTCTGTCTAGAGTGAAAGTCAATATAGTTAACCTTGACTTTAAAGAGGTGATACTTAAACACCTGAATTATTTATGTAAATGTATTTACAATCAGTTCTTTCGGAATTCTCGTTAGTTCCATAGTGTAATTAAATAACAACAACAAGTCAACGAGTCAGTACAGCCTGAGACGTTGGTGTACTTGACGTCGTGCGGTCCGAAGGGACAGGAAGTGGTAGAGGACCTCAAACGAGTTTACGTACAGGTAACTCAGTCACTACGGTAGGTTGGTAGAGTAGGAGACAGCAGGGGAATAGGAGGACGGGACTCAGAAAGGGTTGTAGTCCCAGAAAAGGTTACTCAGTCGAGAAGGGTAGTCCACCGGTTTCATAACCTCGAAGTCGAAGTCGTAGTCAGGAAGGTTACTTATAAGTCCCAACTAAAGTAAATCCTAACTGACCAAACTAGAGGAACGTCAGGTTCCCTGAGAGTTCTCAGAAGAAGTCGTAGTGTAATTATTTCGTAAAAATGGATTTTTAATATATTTTAACAGTGTGTTTCTATAATAAAAACAAAGAATATTAAATATTTACGTACAATCTAAAAATATAGTAATCAAAGAGATAATCCAAAGTACTCTTATTTTATGTTAATTTTCCTTTTCCGAATATAAACTCATGGAAATATACTTCTAAAAGGGGGAAAATACGTTCAGAGGAAAAAGGAAAACGTGACCCAGGGTTTTTAATACGTCCGTCGTGACCGTCACGTGGATCGAGTATAATTTAACTATGTGTAAAAGTCTCCGTCATCAGTATCCGAACCGATAATCCCTTTTTACCTTTTGTTTTAGTCGTCACATGGAAATACTCAATATACATAATCCAGACACCAAAAATTTCCATGTCAAAAGATTAATCGACTTTTTACGATCTGAGATGTCATTATATTTACAAAAAACTTAGGTTCACTGTCATGAAAATAATATTAATCTGGAGTGTTTACGTTTGTTTTTCTTTACATAAACCTTCTCTACGTATAGTGTTGGCTAGAACAATCCGATAATGTAAGATAATCTGGTCTTTTACATGGCCGCTACGATTTGAGTTCACAGTCTCTTTCGCCCTACAACAGAACTTGTGACACTGGGATGAGTCAAATAGTACTGAAAAGATCGTCGAAAGTGTAATTAATAGAAAATTAAAGTGAAAAGTGGAGATCTATTCAATTTAATTTCGACCGTACTGTTACAAAAGAGTCACAGAGGATTATCGTTCTTTATGAGTTTTTGTCTCACTTCCTTTTTTCCTCTAAAGTCCTTTCTTTATTCTTACCCGAGTTAAGTCAAAACTTGGGTCCGAGACAATTCAAAACTGGTAGAACATCCGTAAATTGTCTAGTGAGAAATTTGGAAGACCGACAGGGATACATGACCGAGGTCGTCTTTACAGTCAGTTCCACCCTTGATCGAAGCTTTCGTCTCTTTTTGAAAGAGGTACGGGTTGTGGGAGGTGTCTCTTATTTCTTTCTTCCACAGTCCACGCTTTCCCTAAGTTGTTACCTTTTGTTTCTTGGACAAATTCTTCTTATCTCGAGACACCAGGGAGTGATCTCTCCGTCGGTATTTGTGAGGAACAAGTTTCTTTAGACAAGGAACCAATACCCTTATTTTTTCAGGGTCCGTCCCCAGTAACAAAATATCGTATATTGATGGGATTTGACCGGTTTCGTTGCTTTTCCTCTAAACCCCTCCTTCACGACTCATTTGAAATTTCTACAAAAACCGAACTAAGTTGTTAAGGACTTAGTTCTCCGTACGTTTGGTCGTCCGTCTTTCCCTTAAGTTTTACGACATGTCCGTTCTCTAAAATATTCGTCTACCTTCGTCCTTGTTCCTTCAGTAAAATATGTTTTCTGACACAACCAATTACGGTCCAATTAGAGGAAATCTCGTACCGTCCCAGAACGCCCGTCTGTCGGACTCATCACACTCGTCCACTAAGGACTGACTGACCAAATACTAAAGTAACGGCATTCAGAGTCGAACTACTGAACCCCGTGTCGTATTTCGCTGAAGGTAACCCCGGTCAACAGAACAAAAGTTGTCTTCCTTTAACCTCATAGAGACCTGGAAGTCCCGTTTTTCTGGAGTACTCTCCGTCCGTGACTATTGACCTTCCCTTGCTGGAGTTCTGTCTCCCACCTATTAGTAGAGGTACAAGAGATACACTACCGCGCACGAACAAGTAACCACAAACAAGATCCCCCAATGAACGACAAAAAGAGAAGGCTTCTTTGGTCTTAAAGAACTGAAAGAGACCAGTGGAATGTCGATAGAGGTCATACTGACGGTTCTAGCTTGACATGTACTTGTGAAGTGTGTCCCCAAGTCTTCTCCTAGCCCCCTAGACTAACCCGGTTCGACCTGATACACGGGTTTGATAAAGATTACAGACGTTTGTCCTTCCTAAGTTCCAAGATTTCCAAGATCTCACAACTGATCCGTCATTGGAGGGTTTCGTCTTGGTTGTCATTCTTAGTTTATATCCCTGAAGGGAAAACTGAGTTACTGATTCTGAGACGTGAGGGTCACGGGCCTCGGAATGAAGTCAGGGACCAGTCCCTTAATCTAGGGTATACGACGTTGGGTCACGTCGGTTTATTTATTTATGTCATTTATGAAATTTTTTTTTAGTATACATCTTGTTCTCCCTTATGAGTCATTTAATAAAGTCTTAGTTGATTCTTTACTATTACTTTACGTCTCTTTTACTTTGAAAGGTTACGTATAGAAGTCGCAAAGGATGGTCTCTACTTATAAAGTTGTCTTTAGTCTGTTTACTTTGTCTACGTAAACGATCTCTCTGTCAACTTCCCTCCGTTTGAAATCTGTCACCACCTTTTCTCTCAAACTTCCAGAGGTTAGTTAGTTTTACAAATACTATAGGTTCTTTAGACTTAAAAAATTCCGGTTCGTATTTAAAAATGGGTAGAGAAAAAAAAAAGAGAGAAGGGTGAAAAGGATTGTAATTAATAGTGTATGCTGGAATGAAGATTGTTGAATTACCTCAGAAAGATTGGATCCTCAAATCAACACGGAGAACTGTGGTCGTTCGCCATTCCTTGTTAAACTGGTTTGTCGTTTCAGGTCTTCTACGACTTACTGAAGTCCCTGTTGAGTAACCGAGACAAGAGACAAGAAGAAGATAGTAAGTCTTGAATTCCTGTGTCGACAGTCGTAGTGTCTCCCTCGGACAAGGTAAATGATCCTCTCGTATAGACGTAGAGACGGAATCCGTTTGTGGTTTGCCCCTCTTTTGGAGAAGGAACGACAAATTAGTACACACTGGAAGATCCTGTACGATAAATCAAAAAAGTGTGGAAAAGAGATCTTTCGGTACACACACACACATACACACACACACACACACACTTGACGAGTCAACACAGGTCGAGAAACGTTGGGGTACCTGACATCGAGGAGACAGGTACCTTAAAAGGTCCGTTCCTGTGATCTCACCCAACGGTAAAGGAAGAGGTCCCCCAGAAGGGTTAGGTCCCTAGCTTAGGTCCAAACTAACGTAACGTCCGTCTAAGAAATGGTAGAGTCAGTGGTCTCTTCGACTGTCTCTTCTCCGTTTTCTGTGTAGGAGATAAATTGACGTTATACAAGGTTAAAATGTTTCAAAGATTCAAACGTTCCCACCATAAAATTGTGACTGAACAGAGTATCGTCCCTACTGTAAGTCGTGGTTTCCCAGTGTCTTGAGGTTTTCGTAAGATTTACCCCAAAGTTCTTCTGACAGTGAACCATTATTCCAGTGTGAGTTTCATCGTGGATAAGTCGATTTGAATGGCCTCTACTCTCTTCACATCATAGTCCGCGACGATACTGTTCTTGTAGTACTGGATAGGTAGGGGAAAACCACCGACAGTTATGTTGTAATAGGAAGTCCTAGGTCAAATCACTTCGTTTCCGTTATTATCTTTTCGGAAACTTTTCTGAGAACAAGTATTTTTGTGTACAGGTAGTGTAGACGAAGTTGTCGGTCGTAGAGGTGTTATCGATTACAGTGAGTTCTCCGAAGAACATAACTAGAAAGGAGTCCCCTGGGTTCTTCCTTTTACGAGACGTCAAGTCCACGTGACTACCCTGTACTCTACCTTTGTTTCGACTTCGTGTTCGTTCTAATTTTCATCCACGATCCGTGCACCGAACCACTTATCGAACACGAATTTTTTGTATAGTTACACGGGACAAGACTAAGATACCTTTCTAGAACTGGACTCCTAAGTGTTGTGACGTCACTTCCAAACCTTCTTTCTTTGGTGTTCGCGAGGGTAAAGGGTTCGGATAGTATTCTCCCTTGTCATGTGTGACTCAAACTGTAGTGAATCCTTACGCAACCAATACTCATCGTCTTTCTCGTCAACCTATTTTACTATAAAAAGAGGGTATTGTCCTTTAGACACTCGTCCGACACAAGACATAGTCGTAACCCCACTGAACCCCCATAAATACAACGGTTTAGAACGACACCAAGGACCCAAGTGTGGGTGTTAGTACACGTCTGAGTCTCCTGGTCCTTATCCCGTCCCGTCTTCGTTGGAACGGCCCTGAAGAGAAGACAATTTCTCTTTGACATAAATCTCTCAAAGGTGTTCCTCCTTAAGAAGGTCGTAGTAAAGACGAGGTAGAAAGGGTGTCGGGACCCTCCAACCCCGGACCGAAACGGTCGGAGACACCTCCTTCTGTCGGTGTCCTGTTCCCCCACTCCTGTCCCCACAGTTTGTGTACACCAATCATATCTGATGTCTACATGTAAAGTTGAGTTATATCCTCAAAGATCCTGAGTATCCTTTAACGTCTGACAGACTATTTGAAGAGGTAGTGACCACAAGTGTCTTTGTAGGAGGAGACCCGTCAAGGACTTAGTACGTGATTCTTATACTTTATTTCATCCACTCACATACAGGACCTCATCTCAAATACCAGATTAGTTTCAGGTCCTGTGGTTACCGAGCCTCTTGGACAGTTGATTCAAGAGTCGACCACCACGAGACGGAGGGGAGTGAGTCGGTACGTCGGTCTTCCTCTTGGAGACCCTCTCCGGGAAACATCCTGCAACAGTAGGTGTCTCCCTCGAAATGAAGAAGGAGAGGGTGACACGTATACATTGAGGAATGTTAGGGAGAGGACACGTTGGTCGTCAGGATTTACGGAGAACGTGCGTACGAGTCAGTACAGACTGAGACGCTAGGATACCTGACATCGGGTGGTCCGAGGAGATAAGTACCCTAAAAGGTCCGTTCTTATAACCTTACCCAACGGTAAGGGAAGAGGCCCGCTAGCAGGGTTAGATCCCTAACTTGGGTGCAGAGGTCGTAGAAGACGTAACCGTTCGTCTAAGAAATGGTGACTCGGTAGGTCCTTCGAGGTTTATGGGGAGACAGAAAGGGAGAAGTTGGAGTCAGGGAGGAGGTGTCAACCCGACTTTACAGTAAAGATTTCTTCGTCTCTTCAACCGACGTTTGGTGGACTACATATACTTGACTGGTAAATAGGGACCGAACCAAGAACGACTCCCACTTTAGTTACACTTCCGAACTGACCCCACCTCGCGACCACGTACTTTCCGTCTGGGTCTCAAAGTGACTAATTTCTGTTCTAGATTTTCTCCCTTTTATCCCGAAGTCAGTTCGTATAGGCTTAAATGTATAACAAAATTTTGAATTACTCTTTTTGTTCTCCTTTCATCAGATATCATCGTTTTACTAAAATACTTTTATATGGGTGTATAGGGTCGTAAAATGTACCTTCTCTAGTAGTAGTCTCTGTTCATGTCTATCTATCTATTATCTGTGTATCTGTGTATTTATGTATGTTCGTGTGTGTGTATGCATCTATACCTATCTATCTACTATTTATCTCTGTCTACCACTACCTTTCTACTATCTCCGTCTCTGCCTGAAGGGACCACGAGTCGTCATTTCTTAGACAGACATTACGTCCTCTGGGTCCAAGTTAGGGACCCACCCCTTCTAGGGGACCTACATCCCGTACCGTCGGGTGAGATCATGAGAACGGATCTCTTGGGGTACCTTCTTCTCGGACCATCCGACATCAGGTATCCCAGGGTGTCTCAGTCTGTCCTACTTCACTGATTCACCGTCGCCGGCGTCTCTGTCTCTATGTCTTTCTGTTTCTATCCGTTCATCTATCTACTTCTACTATCCATTATTTATCTACTATATATCTATCTATCCCTCTTTCTCTATCTGTGTAAACTCCCGTTAAGTCACTTCTTTATACCGTTCGTATCTCGTACATTTGATTTAGGTCTAGGATATCTTCCATTTTTAGGTTCGTGCGGCCGAATAACCCTTCGACTGATGTGGTCGTCTCTTCTGTGGTGCTTTCGGAGGAGTAGGTGGGTCGGTTGGTCTCGAAGTTTCGTACAGGTGTTTCTGTCCTAACCGCCTTTGTGTCCTGTAAAGTAAAGGGGGAAACGACATAAATCACTGATAATGTAGAGTGACGGATAACCAATTACTTCAAGGACGACGATGACGATTCAGCGAAGTCAACACAGGATGAGACAGACTAGGGTATCTGTCGTCGGGTGGTCCGAGGGGGCAGGGACCCTAAGAGGTCCGTTCTTGTGACCTCACCCAACGGTAAAGGAAGAGGTTACGTACTTTCACTTTTCACTTTCACTTCAGCGAGTCAGCACACACTGAGAATCGCTGGGGCACCTGACGTCGGATGGTCCGAGGAGACAGGTACCCTAAAAGGTCCGTTCTCATGACCTCACCCCACGGTAACGGAAGACGATGTACGTATCAAAACCCCATTCTCAAAACCACTCTTCAATTCGTCTCCATGGAATGGGTGTAACATCAACAAGGGTTTCGTAGTTCTTTTTAAACGGACGTTTCTGTTTGAAGTGACATTGTGAAGTTGGACTCTTTGCACATGGATCTGTTCGACTCGTTTATTGTCGGGACATGTTTTACTAACAGTAAAGGATGTTATTGTTTTCGTACGGTTTTACAAAACAATTGTAAAAAGACTAAAATTTTTGTCATGTACTAAAACCATCTTACAAACCCTTCCTCTATCATTATAGGTTTTACCTTATACTGTTGGTGAGGTACGAGTTTTGATACCGTCACATATAAATGAAAAACGAACTGACACTATGTACGTATAATGGTCATAGTAGTAAAAAAAATTTATCGACGTCTAAAAGAGACATATTTACATGGTATAAAATCAATTGGAAAGGTGTTGAAAACTCACGAACATTAGAAACGTGAAGGAAAAACACATACACCAAATAAAGGGGTGTTCTTTAAGGTTCCTCACTTTAAATACTAGTTCTCATACTTATAAAGATGATACAAATTCTTTGTGACTTTAAATGGACGTGTCTTACAAATAGATAAACTGATATAAAAAGTTTTCATCCATAATAACGAAAGATTTTGTCGGTTCTACTCACGAAACAAATGTTACAATTAGTAAACTTATGCTCATTCAGATCCAAAGTCATACAAATAATTAGTGAATGTAAAAATTAAAGATAAAATATAATTTCAACTAAGCGTTACAAGACAATGAAGGTCCACATGTCGTGTTGCTAAGTCAATATGCATACGTGACATATATACGAGTAGTATGTATATAAGTCAATATATGGCTACATATGGGTAAGAAAAAACCTAAACAAAGGGTATATCCAATTATGTCTTATAACTTATCGTCTCAAGGGACTTAGTAAAAAAAGAAAAAATAAAATACACAATGGAAATCTATATATCCCGAAGGGACCACCGAGTTTGTGATTTCTTAGGCGGACGTTACGTCCTCTGGACCCAAGCTAGGGATCCAAACCTTCTAGGGGATCTCTTCCCTTAGTAATGGGTGAGGTCATAAGACCGGACCCCTTAAGGTACCTGTCTCCTCGGACCGTCCAATGTCAGGTACCCCAGCGTTTCTCAACCTGTGTTGACTCGTAGGTTGTAGGACATATAGTTTCTATATGTTCTAAAACGGGCCGATAGATACGTAAGGGGAAGGACTATAGTTAGAACCATATAAATGATCAGAATACAAAATCCTTCACCACCCACTGGTTTCTACCCACTCATCTCCAGACCGTCAGTCCGACACTTGTCTCCTCCTCCCTGATGCCTGTGACAAAACGTTTAGAGTCCTCAACAACTCTACATTGAAGAAGTGTGGAGGAATAAAGGGTAATGATCCCTCAAGACTTATACGTAGAGTAATCTTGGAAGTACTCAGGTCCGTCCCAGGTCCTGTGTCACTCCGACGTCCTCCCGTGGGTGTACCTCCTGATATACCTCCAAGGGTCCCCTGACCCGTCGGGGACCGTTCTCGTGCCCCGCAGTCCGTCAGAGGTACCGAAACAAAATGGTCCTAGACGGTACCACGAAACGATGTATTCTTCTTACTAGAACAAGTTGATTGTTCTTATTATACTTGAATCTCTTTCACTTTATTTTTCTTTATTTGATGAAAGTCTATATGTAGACTGAAGAGAGTTTGACTCACGGTCTCCTGTGTCTCCAAGAAAGAAGAGAGTCGAGAAATGAGACGACGGGTTTACACTGTAAGTGTATTGGTACGTCGTATCAAGAATATGGTACCACTTACGAACATGCCTCCCGGGAGGTCAGACTTTCACTCTGTCAAGTGGTGGAGTCCGGAGTTGGTGCCTTCAGTCCTGTCACGCAGAAGGGTTGGATGAAGGGTCCCGGTTGAACAGAGACTCCTGGTAACTTCCCGAAGGGTCCTACGCGAGGTAGCAACGCACTTCCGTCACGTAAGGTTTTTGTCCTTCTACTCGTCTCCTCTTCGAAGGTCCAAACATCGGTCACGCAGTACTGACCATCCCTCGACCGGACCTGACGTTCTACGGAACTAGATAGTGACGAAAGAAAAACCAATAATTGAGGTGGACGTGCACGTATATCTTAAAGTCTCGTTTCCCGACTCCAGTGACCCGTTACCGATAAGGGGGGTGACTGGTCACAGGTGGGCCATCGAACGGAGATAGACGAGTAAAAGGGTCACGACTTCATCTGTGTACTGTACGGAACCGGTTGCTTTACTTTCGTCTCCACTACACGGAGAGAAGACGTCCCTTCGCAAATTAAAGACCCTATCCTTTTGGACCAAACCCCGTACGAAACGAAACAGTACAAAACGTCATAAAAAAAAAAAAAATGTTTAACTTTTAAACACCGTTGGGACGTAGTTCGTTCAGACACCGGTGGCGAAAGGGTTGTCGTAAACGAATGAAACAGAGAGACACAGTACAAAACCGTTAAGAACGTTATAATGTTTGGAAAAGTAAAACAGTATAAACAATACCACTAGACACTATTCACTAGAAACTACAATGATAATATTAACAAAACCCCTCGGTGTCTGGTGTGGGAATATTCTGGAACTTAAATTGGCTTTTTACACACACAGGACTGGNTAGTCTCCCAAAAAGCTAACTTTGTGAGAAAGTTTACGTCTTCTGATTTCGGGACTAAACTGAAAAAGGTCTTTTACAGTCTTCTCACCTTTTCGTCTCGTGTTTTCGGCCGTCTAAAAACAACCCCATGTACGAATCCTTATAAGTCTCCACAGGGACTTCAGACTCGTGCGGAACGCATACAGTCGAAGGAAGGAGTACTGGAACAGTGCCCGCCCTAAGGAGTTTGACCGAGGGCCGAGGACTCCTAAGGAGAGGTCACGACTGTACCTAGAACCCCATGAAGACCTCAGAGGGGTCCCCTCAGTCAGGAGCAGAGCTCACCCCCGTACGTGCACGCGAAAGGAGGGCTCGACATCGTCGTCACAGTGTGAAGGGAAGCGCACCTAGTTCCCTAGACACCGAAAGGGAGCTCCGAAAGGGTGTCCCGACAGGGTGCTCGGTGGCACAACACTCAGCTAGGAGCCGAACTTTCAGCTCCGTCACGTCCCTTTTGTCCAAAGGGACCTTACCTGACTCTGTAGACCNTAACTTCCCGAAGGGTCCTACGCGAGGTAGCAACGCACTTCCGTCACGTAAGGTTTTTGTCCTTCTACTCGTCTCCTCTTCGAAGGTCCAAACGTCGGTCACGCAGTACTGACCATCCCTCGACCGGACCTAACGTTCTACGGAACTAGATAGTGACGAAAGAAAAACCGATAATTGAGGTGGACGTGCACGTATATCTTAAAGTCTCGTTTCCCGACTCCAGTGACCCGTTACCGATAAGGGGGGTGACTGGTCACAGGTGGGTCATCGAACGGAGATAGACGAGTAAAAGGGTCACGACTTCATCTGTGTACTGTACGGAACCGGTTGCTTTACTTTCGTCTCCACTACACGGAGAGAAGACGTCCCTTCGCAAATTAAAGACCCTATCCTTTTGGACCAAACCCCGTACGAAACGAAACAGTACAAAACGTCATAAAAAAAAAAAAAATGTTTAACTTTTAAACACCGTTGGGACGTAGTTCGTTCAGACACCGGTGGCGAAAGGGTTGTCGTAAACGAATGAAACAGAGAGACACAGTACAAAACCGTTAAGAACGTTATAATGTTTGGAAAAGTAAAACAGTATAAACAATACCACTAGACACTATTCACTGGAAACTACAATGATAATATTAACAAAACCCCTCGGTGTCTGGTGTGGGAATATTCTGGAACTTAAATTGGCTTTTTACACACACAGGACTGGCGAGGTAGACCGTCTACAGGAGAGTAGAGAGAGGGAGAGAAGTTCGTAGGAACAAGGGACTCTGTGTCGTTATAACTTTAATCCAGTCAGTCAATGGGATTTTACCAGAAATTCACAATGCACTCTCCTTCTCAGAGAGTGAAATTGAGGTTTGGACGGTAGACATACAGAAGAAACCTCTTTATAGACAAATCCAGAAAACGGGTGAAAAACTAACCCAACAAACAAAAAGACCATAACTCGACGTACTCGACGAATATATAAAACCTCTAATTAAGAAACAGTCAACAAAACAAACGATAACAAAAAAGGGTAATACTCACGACAGAAAAGTGGAACAAATATCAAAAGAAGTAACACACTTTCGAAAATTCAAATTAATCCAGGGTAACAAAACAAAACAAAACAAAAATAAAGTCTATGAAATCCTCCACACAGCATTCCCTAGAACGATACTAAATACAACCTCTCACAAGATTCAAAAGGAGGTTCTCAAAATATCAAAGACCGGAATGTAAATCTTGAAATTAGGTAAAACTCAAATAAAAACACATACTACAATCTTTCACAAGATCAAAGTAAGAAAATATACATCAACTGGTCGAAAGGGTCGTGACGAACAACTTCTCTGACAGAAATATTTAGACCTCGGATAATATATCTCTCTTCGTTTAGTATCTCTCTTTCTGTTTAGGACATATAAGTACGTTTATACACCTCAAATCTTTCTGTCATTGTTACTAGGATGTACGTCCCTTCCTTTCCTCTGTGTCTACTTTCCCTGTCTGAAAACTAGAGTCACCCTCTTCCGATCCCACCCTACTAAACTCTCTTATCATAACTTTGTACATGTAATGGTATACATTTTATCTACCCCGTGGGTTTCGGTCACCAGACCCTGTCGGGTCTCGCTACCCCACCCCTCCCTCCACCCTACCGTCAAGTCTTACCCCCTGTTGACATATGGACACCTACCAATTACAACTACGTACCGTTTTTGGTAATGTTATAACATTTCATTAATAGGAGGTTGATTTTATTTTAAAAATTTTCTTTAAGTTTATTTATTAAGTTTGACTAATTCGAATCACTCCTTCCGTACCTCTTACACCTCAGTCCGACTCTTGATCCGGAGAACGTAGTCAACCGATTCGCCACTTGCGTTTCCTCTTCAAGAATGTCCTTTAATTTCTTCAGTGAAGTGACTCGTATACTTACTGTTCCTTCACTTTGTCGGAATAACGACTATACCTCTTTCAAAATCGCCAGACCAACAACAATCAGTGATTCAGTACAGGACTCACAAGAAACCTTCCTTACTACGATTTCGACTTTGAGGTCATGAAACCGGTGGAGTACACTTCTCAACTGAGTAACCTTTTCTGAGACTACGACCCTCCCAAACCCCCGCCCTCCTCTTCCCCTGCTGTTTCCTAATCTACCGACCTACCGTAGTGACTGAGCTATCTTCACTCAAACTCACTTGAGGTCCTCAACCACTACCTGTCCCTCTGGACCGTACGACGCTGAGCACCCCAGTGTTTCTCAGCCCCAGCGTTTCTCAGCCTGTGCTGACTCGCTGACTTGACTTGACTTGACTTGACTTCAGTACAGGTTGAGAAACGTTGAGAGGAGATGATAGAGGGTTTCAAACGAGTTTGAGTACAAGTCACTCATGTCACCAGACCCATCTTCTAGTTTAGTTGGTGTTGTAAGGGGATTCGGATTCGGATCAGATCTCGTTCCGGCGTTGAGAGAAGTCAAGATACTTCCGACTCTCTCCACTCCTTCGACGTCTTCTTTTCAACCCTCTGTAGTCGTGAACAAAGTATTTTAAATTCCTTTCTTAGGTAGAGATATTGTGCTTTCACGTTCCTCTTCGTCGTTCACGACGACACCTCGGACATCGTTCAATGGGTCTTCTACATCGAGTCTAGTGAGTACTTACACCGATATGACATGTTGTCTAAAAGTCACCTCTACTTTGTCGGAATTTAACCTTCTTCTACAGTACACCGTGAAAGTATCTGTCTCTACTCTTAAGTTACGATCCGAAGCTTTGAAGTTTCCTGTCCAATTGAGAACAATCCCCGATTACGTCAACCACTGATTTAACTTCGGTTTCGAGTAAGTGGTAAGGTTTTTAGGATCTCAGGAATTCTTAATTCAACTTAGATGAGACGTACATGAGAGGTATGTACCTTGTTTCGGATCTACTACCGTATATACAAATATAGTACGAAAGGACATATAAAACTTGGACGACAACACTGGACGGAGATTTTTTTGTATGAGGAAATTTTTATTATGACGATAACTGTAACTTGGATTGGAAAGTTCTCGAGACTACGTCTACTTGTCATTCTACTTACAAACATATGTATGGTCGATCGCATAGATAAGTCGTCAGGTATCTAGTTAGTCATTAAAACTGGTAGTTGAGAACAATAAATTCTTTAAGGAGGTTAATTTTATTTATTTATTTATTTTCTTTAAGTAAGTATTTTCGTATCGACGGTATCGATCACTAGGGAGACCACCAAGACCCTTTTCAGTCGACTTTTGGAAGACCTTTCCTAAGTAGTAGAATATACGGCATTTCTTGTAAACACTAATTACTCTTCTCCAGTTTTCTCGTTGTCTTTATCCTCAAACCTTCTCCTCAAAGAAGATTGACGGGACCTACTGTGACTCCCCAAATTCCGAAGTCACTCCCTTCCTTGACGTCTACACGACCTTAATTGTTCTCTTGATCTTAATCTGCACCTTGGACTGTTGTACTCACTTAACGACGGCAGAGACCTATTCTCAACTTCCTACTCCTCAACGAAGAGTACCTACTTGTTTCTTTCACCAAGGAACTTTACTTAAGATGGGGCTCTTTTCTTCAACACTTCTGACCACTTTGCTGTTGTTTTGTAAATCCTATAACGTATTTGAACTACTTCGTCGCCGTCCTAGGTGTTCCTAGCCGAGGGTAAAACTTTCTTCAAGACGGCACTCATTTTGTGATGGCTTGTCGTAACGTCCGAGGTCTCTTTAGTAGGTACTTTCTTTCTTATTAACTACGCGGGTTGAAGCGACAACAGAAATCTTTAAAGGCGTCGGTGGGGTCGGAAGTCGTGGGTGGTGGGACTAGTCAGTCATCGGTGCATGCAGTTCCGTTTTTCTGATGGGCGACCGACTTCACAGTCTGAAATAAAACCCCCGAGGTTTTAGTGACGTCTACCACTAACGTCGGTACTTTAATTTTCTGTGAATGAGGAACCTTCTTTTCAATACTGGTTGGATCTATCATATAAGTTTTCGTCTCTGTAATGAAACGGCTGATTCCAGGTAGATCAGTTCCGATACCAAAAAGGACACCAGTACATACCTACACTCTCAATCTGACACTTCTTCCGACTCGTGGTTTCTTAACCACGAAAACTTGACACCACAACCTCTTCTACGAACTCTCAGGGAACCTGACGTTTCTCTAGGTTGGTCAGGTAAGACTTCTAGTCGGGACCCTAAAGAAACCTTCCTTACTACGATTTCGACTTCGAGGTCATGAAACAGGTGGAGTACACTTCTCAATTGAGTAACCTTTTCTGAGACTACGACCCTCCCTAACCCACGTCCTCCTCTTCCCCTGCTGTCTCCTACTCTACCGACCTACCGTAGTGACTAAGCTACCTGTACTCAGACTCACTTGAGGCCCTCAACCACTACCTGTCCATCCGGACCACACGAAACTAAGTACCGCAGTGTCTCAGCCTGTGTTGACTCGTTGACTTGACTTGACTTGACTTGACCGACTTCCGAGTCTACTACCAATCGTAAAAAAAATTCGTTATTTAGCGTAAACTTAATTTCATACATGTGACTAAAAATTCTGTTATGATAACGTATGTTATTTGATATCATATCATATTTGTATTAAAAATACACTCGTTTCTTTGACTTTCAAGGATACTGAACGAAATAACATTGCATAAGAAATAACGTCCAAGACCTTGGTTTAGACCTTATGATGGACAGAATGAAGAAATCAGACTAAAGAGGGATGGTCTTTTCTTATATATATATATTTGGGTGTCCAAGGTACTCTACCTTTGTTCGACCTAAAGACT
Source organism: Capra ibex (assembly GCA_006410555.1). Classification (NCBI taxonomy): domain Eukaryota; kingdom Metazoa; phylum Chordata; class Mammalia; order Artiodactyla; family Bovidae; genus Capra; species Capra ibex. The sequence continues at coordinate 85,605,358 of SJYO01052474.1, read as the reverse complement.
CGACCGGGGGTCACATATCGATGGGTCATATAAAGGGGTACAGGTGACCCAAAACTGTCTCTCTATTTAGTTATAAACACAGGTCGTGACCGTGACCCCAATAAACAATAACACTATAGTATGTAAACTGATCAATGGTTAAATTGAGTGACAATATAAATTTTAGGGACTTCTTCCCTTTCCGTTGGGGGAGGTCATAAGAACGGACCTCTTAGAGTAGCCGTCTCTTTGGACCGTCCAACGTCAGATACCCTAACGTCCCTCGACTTGTGCTGACTCTCTAATTGTGTGTGTGTTTATAAATCTTACCTATTGGTAGTTCCTGGATGACTATCGTGTCCCTTGAGACGAGTAACCGTCGGACCTACCCTTCCCTCGCACTCCCTCTTACCTAGGCACATATACGTACCGACTCAGAGAAACGACGGGACACTTGAATAGAGTCGTTATAGTCAACCGATGCACGACACGACACGAATCAGCGAACCAACAAAGACTGAGAAACACTGGGGTACCTGATATCGGATGGACAGAGAGGACAGGTACCCCTAAGAGGTCCGTTCTTATAACTTCATCCAACGGCACGGGAGGAGCTCCCCAATTAGTGAATATAAGGTTATATTTTATTTTTCAAATTTTTTAGTTTCTATACCTTTATACTTGGAGTTAAAATATAAAACACACTCGTCTTTTATTTAATGTGTGATTTCACTTTTGTTATCTGAGCTTTATCCGAAGTTTTACCAAAGGAGTTCCAAGTACACTGTAGAAAGTAGACGAACACTTCTTCTACGAGACCACTTTCTACGACTCTTCGTGACTACATGTTCGGGACCGTACCAACGTCCTAGTCTTAACGACGGAGATTAAGTGAACACTCTTCGATTGTCGAGTTTAGACACTCCTGGACTGGGGTTTGGTAGTTTAGTTATGTGTCACCTCTACTCTAAAGTCAATCCGAACTCTGAGATCATGTAGTACTACTTTTGGAAACCCTCAGACTTTAAAACAATCGACTTGTGACCAGAGTCATATTAAATTTTTACTCCATGGTAAAGTGTGGTCAGTCTTACCGACGTTAGGTTTTCAGATGTTCGTTATTTACGACCTCTCCCACACCTCTTTTCCCTTGGGAGAATGTGACAACCACCCTTACGTTTGTTCATGTCGGTGATACCTCTTGTCACACCTCTAAGGAATTTTTTGACCTTTATCTTGACGGAATACTGGGTCGTTAGGGTGACGACCCATATGTGTGACTCCTTTGATCTTAACTTTCTCTGTGCACATGGGGTTACAAGTAACGTTGTGACAAATATTATCGGTCCTGTACCTTCGTTGGATCTACAGGTAGTCGTCTACTTACCTACTCTTTCGACACCATGTATATGTGTTACCTCATAATGAGTCGGTAGTTTTTCTTATGTAAACTTAGTCAAGATTACTCCACCTACTTTGACCTCGGTTAAAATGTCTCACTTCATTCGGTCTTTCTTTTTGTGGTTATGTCATACGATTCAGTAAAGTCAGCACAGCCTGAGACACACTGGGGTATCTACCGTCGGTGGTCCGAGGGGGCAGGGACCCTAAAAGGTCCGTTCTTGTGACCTCACCCAACGGTAAAGGAAGAGGTTACGTACTGTCACTTTTCACTTTGACTTCAGCGAGTCAGCACAGGTTGAGAATCGCTGGGGTACCTGACGTCGGATGGTCCGAGGAGGCAGGTACCCTAAAAGGTCCGTCCTCATGACCTCACCCCACGGTATATGATTGTGTGTATATACTTTAAATCTTTCTACCATTACTATTGGGACATACGCTCTGTCGTTTTCTCTAGGTCTACATGTCTTGTCTGAAAAACTGAGACACCCTCTCCCTCTCCCACCCTACTAAACCCTCTTACCGTAACTTTGTACATATTATAGTATATTCTTTGCTTAACGTTCAAATCCAAGTTACGTCCTATGTCCTACGAACCCCGACCACGTGACCCTATTGGGTCTCCCTACCATACCCCTCCCTTCACCCTCCCCCCAAGTCCCTTTTTTTTTTAGATACAAACTTATTTGAACTTTGTTGAAATTTTTATTTATTTATTTTTCCAGTTTTTATAATAAAGAAGTTCCAAGAAATACGGGGAAACAATTCGATTTTTTATAAAATTCTTTTTAAACCAAGGGAAACTTGTATTCTTTGTACAGTACGACGTGAAAAGAAGACTTAAGAATCGTAATAGGAGTGATTAGGAAAGTTTTAGGAGTGACCTAAGGTTCCTTTCGTTTATGAAACATCGACTTTTGCGACGAACTGGTGTGTAGAAGGGTCGGAGACTCTTGGTTCTGATCTAACAAACAAACGTTTGGAACTAGAATTCAAAGTTTTGGCTTTTGGGTTAGGTTATAATCCTTCGAGATACGTAGCAGGTCTCTCGTAGGAACGAGTTTTCTGACTTTACATTTTTGTCTAGGTCAACCGAGAAACTCTTCATTTCAGTTCGGTCCTCCTTCCTCTGGTTCGGTCCTACCTAAAAGGGTCCTTTAGCAACGTCCGTCCGTTCGGAAGAGGAATGTTCCGAGAAAAGTGGTAGACAATGTCGAACTCGATTGGACACGACGGACGAAGCAGTTCCTCACGTTTACAGGTAAACCGAAGTTTACGAAAGTGGAACATAATGTTTCTTATTAAANCACGGTATATGATTGTGTGTATATACTTTAAATCTTTCTACCATTACTATTGGGACATACGCTCTGTCGTTTTCTCTAGGTCTACATGTCTTGTGTGAAAAACTGAGACACCCTCTCCCTCTCCCACCCTACTAAACCCTCTTACCGTAACTTTGTACATATTATAGTATATTCTTTGCTTAACGGTCAAATCCAAGTTACGTCCTATGTCCTACGAACCCCGACCACGTGACCCTATTGGGTCTCCCTACCATACCCCTCCCTTCACCCTCCCCCCAAGTCCCTTTTTTTTTTTAGATACAAACTTATTTGAACTTTGTTGAAATTTTTATTTATTTATTTTTCCAGTTTTTATAATAAAGAAGTTCCAAGAAATATAGGGAAACAATTCGATTTTTTATAAAATTCTTTTTAAACCAAGGGAAACTTGTATTCTTTGTACAGTACGACGTGAAAAGAAGACTTAAGAATCGTAATAGGAGTGATTAGGAAAGTTTTAGGAGTGACCTAAGGTTCCTTTCGTTTATGAAACATCGACTTTTGCGACGAACTGGTGTGTAGAAGGGTCGGAGACTCTTGGTTCTGATCTAACAAACAAACGTTTGGAACTAGAATTCAAAGTTTTGGCTTTTGGGTTAGGTTATAATCCTTCGAGATACGTAGCAGGTCTCTCGTAGGAACGAGTTTTCTGACTTTACATTTTTGTCTAGGTCAACCGAGAAACTCTTCATTTCAGTTCGGTCCTCCTTCCTCTGGTTCGGTCCTACCTAAAAGGGTCCTTTAGCAACGTCCGTCCGTTCGGAAGAGGAATGTTCCGAGAAAAGTGGTAGACAATGTCGAACTCGATTGGACACGACGGACGAAGCAGTTCCTCACGTTTACAGGTAAACCGAAGTTTACGAAAGTGGAACATAATGTTTCTTATTAAATAGAAACTGAAGGTCTAATCGTACGGGAGTGGATGAAAATTCGGATGTTTATCTCTTTTAGTATGGTATTTTACTGGATTGTGAGAAAATCTTTTGTCCAATATACCGATCCCCCGACAATATTATAAAAAGAGAATGTGAACGTAAATTTATTAAAATAATCATTATTATCGTTATTATTATTATATTGACTATCAATTAACAAGTAATTAAATTGGGTCACGGTTCAAGAATAAAGAATAACATAATAAAAATAAGTAAGTATCTATGTCATCAATACTTTAATTATCTGAAACATTTAGGGTAGAACCAGTGTCAAAAATTTTATAATAAGATAGAATTTTAAGGAACTCGAAGTCCTTTTTTATATGAAGATCAAAAAGAATATTTAAAACTGACAATAAAGGGGTCTGATAAACACCTAAAGAATAAGAAAAAGTTTTTGTATTTATGGTAACAGGAGTCTTGATGTAAGAAAAATGATATACGTGATAAGAAACAATAAACGTAAATGAAAGAACGTTACGTGAGGGCATAAGAACGGACCTTTTAAGGAACCTGTCTCCTCGGACCGTCCGATGTCAGGTACCCCAGTGTTTCTCAACTTGTGTTGACTCGGGTGTGTGTGTAACTTAATGATATAAATACTATTATTAAAATTTATAAATCGAGTTGAAAGAAGACTCTTCGAGGTTGACCTACGAAATGTCCGTAGAGTTTGGAGATATAGATTTCAATTTTTATCTTTTACAGATAAAAGAAGACGATTCGAATGGTTGGTTGTAACACTCTATTATCTTTTGTGGCTAACCCGAGACGGGTGGTGAGGACCGCGTCTCGAGGACTTTGTGGACACTTAAGGACTCAGTGTTCTCGTCGTCCTTGTCGAGAACAAGATTACTCCACTGAGACTCACCGAGGACGTACCGAGGACTCGTCCTGACCGGTGGTCCTTCTGGTTCGGTCCGAATCTTCGAACCTTAACAATTGGGTCGGGGTGGGGTGGAGAGGTCTCCCCCGTTATTTATTTCCGACCTCTACTTTGACTATCGACTGGTACGACGCAGTCCTTCGGAGGTATTATTAAGTCATCACGTCAACGCCCTCGGAGGTCCAACCACTGTGTGGGGTCAAGTTGTCCCTGTCTCAAGGGTACGAGTCCTGGGAGTCTGGAGTGGGACGTATAGAGAAATAGACTGAGAAGACTAAGGTAATTATTTGACTATTTACACAAAGGGACTCAAAGGAGTTCGTACAATTAGTTTGGGTTCCTTTTCTACCACCCTTGGATGATAAACATCGTTTTGATCTGTCTTCAAGGGTCACTGTACCTCTGGGTGATCAACGTAAACCGTAGACTTCACCCCCACCGTCATAGAGTGTTCAGACTCGGACATGCCGTAGGTCCTTCTAACACAATCTTGGCTCAATTCAACATTCTGTGGGTCGACCACAACATCTCTTAACGAACCAGACCCTTTTTTTTTTGGGTGTGTAAAGTACTGGTCTTCACAGTCTTTACTTCAAGGGACTCACTCTTCATCTTCTCTGTGTGTCTTCTCTCTGAGTCCTCCGTCTACCTTGACTCGCAAGGGTCCTGTTGGTCGGTGGGTTCTCAGTAGTCTGTCTTCGACCCTTGAGCGGGGGCAGAGACGAAGAGGACGGTGGTGGAGGTTTGGTCGGTGGTTACAGATAAAAAAGGGAGCAATTAAAGAGGATTAGGAGAAAAGTAATGTTCACAGGTGTCATCTCTTACGACAGGATCGGTGACGCGGTAGTTCGATAATCGAACAGAGGTGTTAATAGGATAAAGGTCTTTGAGATGTGTCATTTAGGTTCTTGAAACGTTTTGGTCGAGATTTGTACGGTCGTAGGTTAAAATGTAGGGAGTAATTTAAGGATAGATAACCTTCTGTCGAAGGTGGGAAAAGTTACACGGAACGTTCTTAGAGGTACTAGGCTGGGGTTCAGTCGAAAGGTCGAAGAAGAGAGTAGTCGAAGAAGTGTAGGAGGTCCCCATATAGTGGTAGAAGTATACGTGGTAGTAAAGAGAAGAGACCAGTAACTGTATTTTACGAGTTACGGTAACGGACTATTTCTGTTGAGTTAGAAATCTACAGTCGAATGCATAGAGGAAAAGTTCTTTCAGAAGAAACTGACTATTTGTCCTAACCACGACGATTCAGTGAAGTCAACACAGGTTGAGACACGCTGGGGTATCTGACGTCGGGTGGTCCGAGGAGGTAGGGACCCTAAGAGGTCCGTTCTTGTGACCTCACCCAACGGTAAAGGAAGAGGTCACGTACTTTCATCTTTCACTTTGCCTTCAACGAGTCAACACAGGTTGAAAAGCACTGGGGTACCTGGCGTCGGGTGGTCCGAGGAGACAGGTACCCTAAAAGGTCCGTTCTCATGACCTCACCCCACGGTAACGGAAGAGGCCTATTACTGATCAAATTAACAACAGAAAGAACAAAGTCACATTTCAGAGACTTCTGTCCCTGGTGAAGAGAGTAAAGTGTCCCGTACACATATATGAGTTGTGTAAAAACGAACCGATTTATTTACTTTCTTAAAGGATTTGGGAATTTAAATACTGTATTCAAATCAACAGTACCACTTACTTCTAATTGAACGACCTCATTGATATATAACAACGTATTGTTTACTGTGGTTTTACAAAAGGAAATTTTGTTAATTGTGTAATAGAGTGTTTAAAGACACTGGGTCCTCATGTCAGTTCAGACACCCGTTCAGTTCGGGTGGTACCCGTTCGGTACAGTGTCAGTTCCGACACCCGTTCCGACACCCGTTGTGACATCCGTTCCACAACAGTCCCCGACACTAGAGTCGACTTCCGATAGGGCCCCTTGTGGACGAGATTCAAGTCTGTCACTGGAGCTACCAACACCCGGTCTCCGACCGGGTAAAGGGTCCCGTTGGGTGTAGTACCGACGACCGGACAACTCGTATGTCCTCTCTCGATAGGGTTCTGTCTCGGTGTCAGAAGAATGTCGGGTTAGTACTTTCATTTGAGCATAGCGAAGATGACATAAGACAGGTAAACTTCACTCAGTGATTTAAGTCGGGGACGAGGTCCTCGTCCGGAAAGGGTCGCACAGTTGTGGTCACCCGTTCCTACGGATGTCCGGAGGACGGTCCGAGGAATGACTAGAAACGGTAAAATAATATATCTTGGAAACTTTCATTTAAGTACTTCCACACTTATCAGAAAATAAAAACATGATATAAAAGTTCGAAATGATAACTTTAAAAAGTTACATTAATGTTTCAATAATTACAAATAAAGGAGAGAGAGAAAAGAAAAGTTGAAGAGGTAATAATATCCCTTATAAAGTGTTAAATTTAAAAAATTACGTAAAAAGAATAAGTATATCAGAAAACCCCGAAATATTATACAGCCAAAAAAGTTTGAAGACTTTCAGAATCTACGCCATCTACTCGTAAAGGACACGTTGTGTCAGGTTTCAAATAAATTACGATAATCCACCGAGTCGACCATTTCTAAGACAGTCTTTACGCCCTCTGGACCCAAGCTAGGGACCCAACCCTTCTAGGGGACCTCTTCCCTTTCCGATGGGTGAAGTTATAAGACCGGACCTCCTACGGTACCTGGTGTCAGGTACACTAGTGTTTCTCAGTCTGTGCTGACTCACTGAAAACGATAATGGGATTATAGACCGTCTCAGTAAAACTAGGTTTCCGTAGGGACCTAAAAAGTTTGTAATTCTTTGTCCTCCTATAACGGGAACAAGTGTCCTCGGTCTCTCACTCTACAAACCCAGTCGAGTCAGGAGCCAGACGGACTTGGTCCCTCCACGTGACACCACCCGAATGTGTGTCGTCTACAGAACCGTGAGTCCGTCCTCTCCGAGGGAAGAAAGCAGTGTAAGGACAGTGTTTCTTTGGTACAGGGTAGTCTTGGGTCTGTGACTCTCTACGGGTATTTTGGTCTCAAACCCTAAGAGGTTTTTGTTTAGACGTTCATTTGTGTCTCAATCCTGTTTCTCGTTCGTGAGACGTCTCCGATCGACTACGTTTCTTTGTAGAGGTCTATGTTTGACTATTTCTACTATCACTCCTTTATATCCACTGTCATAAATATGATACATATTTCGCCTATTCTCTACTTTTGGATGTCTCGTCTTGTCCCTCGACAGGAGTCACGAGACATTACTGACTTCGCCCTTCCTTTATGTTTCTCCTATGTACATATGTATATTGACTATGTGAAACGACATGTCATCTTTGTGTCGTAACATTTCGTTGATACGAGGTTATCTTTTAAAATTTCCATTATTTGTGTATGTATGTGTTCTCGAACTTGTAGAAGTTCGTTTCTGGGGTGGTCCTACCTAGAGAAGGGTATCGGTAGGGACCTCTCTCGAAGAGTGGTCGAAGATTTACTCCTTTTCGACATAGACTCTTTACTTCACTGAGAAACAAGATATATCAAACTACATTTATAATACGAGGTCCACCATCAAAGTATTTTACTCGTAGTAATTGTAGGGACCCATTCCAATAAGGGAGGACTCTTGGGGTCGACAATCAAAGGAGGAGCAATTTCCCTTTGAACCTAAGACAAAGTCTAGTAACTCGTTGAAATGGGAGAGGTCGGGGACACCAGTATCAAAATACAAAGTTCACCCACTTTACTTGATCCGTGGGGAAAAACTCTTGTAAAAGAAAGGGTCGACACTGGTACGGGCACACACGGTGAGTAGTGTGTGTATAATTGACTGATTTGAAAGCTGTGTAGAATCTTAAATTAAATTACGTAGAGTGAAACAATTTTACTGATAAGAAGTCAGAAACTTAATCATTTCAAGGTCTTTTCTCGTGAACGTAAAATTTATTTATGATCCTTCGACTACACCAGTGTCTATTAAAGTAAAAGTTAACGTAGGGTCTATACACTGCACTGTGTCGTTCTCCAACTTTACTTCGTTCTACGAATCTTTGGTCAGGGGACCGATCTGTTTATCTGACTGATGTCAGACAGCCAAAGTAAAGTCGAAGGATCGCAGTAAGACTAATTTTGTGGTACGTTATCTTTTTAGAGTAAAATTACCTCTTGTGTCAAGATATTTTCATGAAAGACACCGTAAGAGTGAAGAATGAACCAATTTCCAAAAGTACAGATAAACAAGGGTACGAAAGTAAAGACCGACACAATAGGAAGATCTTTGACAGTCGTATCAAAAGTTTGTCCCCCATAGTGAAAAGAGAGTGAACAGAAGCGTATGGAAATCCCCAAGTTCTTCACAATCTCAGGCCCTACACAGTAGGAGTAAAAACTTTACCGTCCACTCGGGACCTTCCGTCTTACGCTCCCAGAACGGTCGTGTGTGTCCCCCGGACCATGTCCCGGGAGGTCAAAGAATAAGTAGGACCCTACCATCAAGTCCTACGGTGGTGGGGTAAATAAGGAAAACACGGACAGAAAGACTATTTAAGAGTAACACTTTGTGTCAGGAAAGTGACATTCGTCTCGTTATGTCTGAGTGACCGTTATAACACGTCTCCGATGTCGATGAACCCCCGAGTCTACCCCGTGTGACACCCTTCTCGACCCCCGTTAGGACTACACCCCACGACACGTGACCGTGCGACTCTCTTGACTCACTCTTGTAAGACCTTCGTTTAGGTGTGACGATCCACTACTCAAACACCGGGAACCTCGTACTCTCCTCGTGCTCCTTCGGTCTACCGAAACTAGAGTCGAAACAGTGATTGAAAGAGGAGAAAGAAGAAAGAGAAGGGAGGAAACGTCCTACGTGACGAAACGGTTTAGAAACAAGGTAAGAAAAGTCGTTTGATACGTTTAAGAAAGTTTCATCAGTTAGGATACTCCAGGACACCCGAAGGGACCACCAAATCACCATTCCTTAGAGACCCAGTCCTTCTAGGGGACCTCTTCCTTTACCGATGGGTAAGGTCCTAACAACGGTACTTTTAGGGTACCTGTCTCCTCGAACCGCCCGATGTCAGCTACCCCAGTGTTTCTCAGTCTATACTGGATCGCTAACTTGTAGTTACTCCAGAACATCTCTTTCGTCAGTATGGTACGAAATGTCTTAGAGGTCTAGTCCGTCGATTTAGGACGTCGTAGGAGACTTGGGAAAGGGGTCGTGGTCGGGGAGGAGACCACCTCAGTGTCCCGACCAGGTCGTAGAGAAAGACGTGGGTCCACTACCGTGTTGGGTAGAGGGCACCGACGAGGATGGTGTGGTGTCCACGTGTCCTGGGGGGTAGTCTCTACGAGTTCGACAGGAGAGGGGGTTCAGAAGAGGTCGAGTTCACGCAGGTCAAAGGTAGAGTACCATACCCTAACAACAGTAGAGGAGCTGAGGTAGACGAGAAGTGGTATTTGGTAAAAATACCGAAGATAAGTGTCCCCATAGCACCGACGGGTCGGAGAAGAAGTAGGAGGAAAAGGAGAGACCCTCTTAGGGTACCGTAAGGTAGTTCCCAAAGAATAAATAAATAAAAACCATGACAAAATAAAATTCAATAAGGGGGGTTATTGTGTCGAGTTTCGGAGGAGAAAGGTCGACGGGTACATAAAGTGAAGGGTCCCCATAATACGGAGAAGATGAACCGTTGACCCCCAAATACGTAATAAGTAACTGTCTTTGAACAAGTTGTTCCGTTTGTAGTCATACAGATAGCGGGATGTAGTTTCGTAGACTACATAGAATTCTAACCCTAAGTATAAGGACTGAGTCATTAGGGTGAAGTTTCTTAAACAGAATTTAATAGTCACTACGTCGATTTTGAGATGTTCCGATGAGACGTTTCTAATGAATTTGGAGACTCTTTAGACATCGTCATAGTTACAAATTTTCATTACAAATTTTAGGAGGGTGAATTTTGTCATAAATGTATCTGTTAAACTTCGGAGACACAATTATTCACTTCAAAGAACCTTATCTGTCAATTCATGTTTACGTCTTAAACCTTAGTATTTACAACTTCCTTATCTTTACGGGAATTATCCTTTTTTTTGTCATTAAAAGTACACCATAAACGTCAGTATTATGAATAAAATAAATACCTAAACGTAATAAAGAACCAATTACACAAGTTTAGTAAATTTGGACCTCCAAACTTGGTTCCTTCCTTCATCTATGTGTGTGTGTGTGATTTTTTTTTTTAGTAAAAAGGACTTGTACATATTAAATATAACCTTTAGTCAAGTAAATTTTTAGATCGATAGAAATTGCCTTTACACTAAGATCTTTGCCGACCCTACCTTTGGACATTGAGACGACTAGTTTCTTATAATTGTCAACAATCAGTGAGTTTTGTTTGAAATAAACTTTCGTCCTTTCTGTCGAGGCATGTTTTTGTTTCCACTCGTACAATCCGAGTATGGAAGGTCCTAGACTGTACTTGACTCCTTCAATTCACACGTGTCACAGTGCAGTAAACACATTTGTATCTATATATACAGGGATACATACACGTACGAGTCAGTGCTTCGACACAGACTGAGGAAACTCGGGGTACCTGACATCGTGAGATCCGAGGAGGTACGTACCCTAAAAGGTCCGTTTTTAGGACCTCGTCCAACGGTAAAGGAAGAGGTCCCCTGGAAGGACTAGGTCCCTAGTTTGGACGTAGAGGACGTAGCCGTCCGCCCAAGAGATGACGACTCGGTAGTCCCTTAGGGTGAATATATACGACGACGACGATTCAGCGAAGTCAGTACAGGCTGAGACACGCTGGGGTATCTGTCGTCGGGTGGGCCGAGAGGACAGGGACCCTAAGAGGTCCGTTCTTGTGACCTTACCCAACGGTAAAGGAAGAGGTTACGCACTTTCACTTTCACTTCAGCACAGGCTGAGGATCGCTAGGGTTCTTGACGTCGGGTGGTCCGAGGAGGCAGGTACCCTGGAAGGGCCGTTCTCATGACCTCACCCCACGGTAACGGAAGAGGGAATATACACGTGTATATCATTATATAGACACGTATATGGATATATATATATATATATATATATGTGTGTGTATGTGTGTGTTGATACAAAGAAATATACCTAAACGACTTATATATAACATATAAATATCTACAATATATATGTCAGTTGTTTACGAATGTATGTATATATATTTAGGGACTAATAACTTCCTTATTGTTTTTAGACGACGGTTAGAAGTGGAAACTTTTGTTCTGAGTCTGTACTTCGACTCCCTTCTAAGTGAATTTTAAAACGTAGAAAGACATAAGAGACGAAAAGGATTAAAATTAATAGATAAGTAAAGTGCACTTTACAAATATAGTAACTACTGTGAAACCTTCACTCTACTTCCCGACACAAAGTACAGGAACGGACACGTACGTAGAACAAAATTTGAATGGATGACGTACTATATAACGCCTTTAGTGCAAGGAGATCCTCTAGAGAAATAAGAGCAGAGAGTGTTATACATCCCTTTTCATTAAAAAGAGAGGGGAGATATTAAATGGAAAGAGAGATACACTCGATAATTGTATCGGATAATGTCACATGGTCCCTACCCTTATAAGTTTTCACTCACTTGATAAAAACGTCGTTTTACTCTTCGAGAAAGGAGAGGTTCTGATCTCTTTTTTAGATTCTACATCCCTTTCTCGAAACCGGTTTGGGTCAGAGGTGTTTTTCTGAGATGTTACATGTCTCAACTTCCTTACTCCTTACACACAGTCAAAGTGATTATACATTAATACTATGAGTAGTTGGGTCACTCTCCAAGAGGAGTTCCGTCATCTACAAAAAGTGAACTGCATAAACTCCTGCTTATATTAGTCAGTCTGTCCTGACTCGCTGACTTGACTTGACTTGACTTGTAGAGCCACAGAAAGAAAGGGTAAGGGAGTCGTCTGAATGATTGCGTTGAGGTCGTCCCTGTTCACTTTGTCTCTCACCTGGAGGACCCTACCACCGTTGACCCCCTACGAAACTGTTTCCACACCCTCGGAAAAGGTTTTCATGTGTGTCCTGTCTACTCACCTTTCTCTATAGTTACTAAGGTCTCAACACCCCGACACCTCTCTCCGTCCCTCACTCCTCGTAGGTGTCCGCTCGGTCGTTCTTACGAATCTCCTGGACAATCCTCTGAGTGGTACAATCGGGGACCGAAACCATGACTCGTGTCAACTTATACATGTAAAGAATCAACATCCTAAGGTCAGGGGTCATCTACGAAATCCCAAAGAACAAACTGGTGGTACACCCACAGGAAGGACGATGAGGTTCGCGACCGGGAAGAGACCTCTTAATGGGTCCTCAATGGAGGACCCTCTTCCCCGTCAGAAGTGCCGGTCGAGCTTCTATTGGTGGTCGGTCACCGATTGGCGAGCTCTACTTCATTGGGGGGTGGGAGTCCGTTCGTCCCGATGTACTTGAAGTCAAGTCTCAGAAGGTGAGATACCCACTTCAAGTCCGACCGGAAATAGGTTCCGAGGTAGGAGAGATCGTAGAAGGGGGAGGGGCAAGGGACGGTGGAAGAACGAAGTACACACAGGGTCTGTTGTGACAGAGGCATTAAGGGTCCGAAGTCCGAGACAAGGGGTCCTTGGGTAGGAGTTACTCGAGACACATGTGTACACCGAAGGGTGTCTAAGATGTCTACCTCTTTTTCTTCTAGTAGGGGTCGAGTTTCAAGGAGATTTCGGAGAAGTACGCGATGGGCGAGGACGAAGGGTTTCCCCGGAAGATTAGGATTGACAGTTGATGCCCAATAAAATGGATAAAACTTGAGATAGATTTACCTTAATTTACGTACGTTCGAAACCACACGTCGACGAGGGTGAGTTATGATACAACACGATAAACAGAAATAACAACATGTCAATATTACATACGTAATTTGACTTACACGTAAAATTAAACACACACACGTACACACACAGGTAAAGTAAGTATTTAGGTAAAATGCTTACGACACTACTTTACATAAACAGGTATAATGTTGACTACCTGTAAACTTTAAAGATCTAATACCGTTAACAGTCGGTACGATACTAAGCTACTTGTAAGAATTGGTAATGAACTGCCGATGTACTTATGTAACAGAGCACGCACAAAAATTAACGTAACAATAGCAACATTCTAAATAAATTCATAAAGGTCTACGTTCGGACAACTGCCGACACAAATTCGACTGTGGAACCAGTGTAAAGTGAAGGGGTCCCTACAGAGTCACGTGTGTTTGAAGTTCATGCATGGTTAATAGTGACAGAAATTTTACATGACATAGAAGAGTTTTGAAAGAGATAGGACTCCAGTACTTCTATAAGAGGATATTATCGTAAATTCGGAAACCCCTAAAAGAAAATGTAAATCTAGATCTTCGGTGAACTTTAATTACAAATATAAACCCCACCACCACCACCACCAAATCACCGATTCAGCACAGGTTGAGAGTACTGGGGTACCTGACATCGGGTGGTCCGGAGAGACAGGTACCCTAAAAGGTCCGTTCTTACGATCTCACCTAACGGAAAAGGAAGAGGTACCCTAGAAGGGTTGGGTCCTTAGTTTGGGTCCGGAGGACGTAACGTCCGTTTAAGAAATAGAAAATAAAAACAAACAGAGAAGGTAAAACTACCGATGAACTGAGTCGTGGTGTTATTTTTCTTTGTTTTTTTGTATGAGGGTAAAATGATAAGACTTTGTGATCCAAATAGTATTTAGTTGACCAATATATTCCTGTACATACTGAAACCTCAGAGAGACGACGAGGTGACCAGACAAGTGAGAACCACATGATAACGGTCTAGTACATCGGATGATTCTCCAGAACTATGTGTCATCTGTATAGACGGTTGAACAAAAAAAAGAAATTTTCATAGAACGGATTTGAACAGGAAAACATTAAAATGTATTTAATATCTTGGTGGAACAATTAAGTGTGTAAGAGAGAGAGAGAAAGCGTGTGTGTGTGTGTTTCCGTATTCACCTACCTAATAATAGTACTTACAGGATTTAGGTAACTAATAAAACTTCGGACTGTTGTAACGTCACAAATCGAAAGAGTTGGTATTTATTTTAAAACGAAGGTAAATTTAGAAGAAATAAATACAATTATAATAAATTATCAGTTGATGTCAAGAATTTATAAAAACGTGTAATTATATACATATACATATATAAACTACAACCAACGATTATACTTAATGTAGGAAATATTTGATAAAATATTGACGAATAACGACTGTATCCCTTTACAAAGTAAAATAAACAACTGGAATTTAAGTCTCTGGATAAAAAATTTAAAAGTATTAATAGAAGTCTAAAGTTTTTTTAAGTTACACGGTGCACACTACTGTTTTACATAAAAATGAAGGATAGGAATACGTATATATATGTGTCCATACGTATATTTTATATTTATTTCAAACGTAACGACTCCAGGACGACATGTTTCAACTTATCTACACCGTGGGTGTTAGGATAACTGAATTAATTTGTTCCTCCGGTAATCTAACTCCACCGGGATTACGGAGTGGCGGATCGTTCGGTTAGTTTTGGATTTGGACATTACGGAGTTTAATTTCTTTAGTGTGGATTCCTACTAGGTAGTGTTTGTCCGTTGATCCGAGGGGTTTATCTGTTGACGAATTCGTTGTCACTTAGTTTATTACAAGAATCAAACGAAGAAAAAGAAGAGACTCAGAAAAGGATCGAGAACACCCTCCTCAAGATTTTTAAGTACCAAACCAAGACATACTAAGTTTAACTGAAAACAACTTTATTTAAATTTTAATCCAGTGAGTGGATATCGGTCTGTACGACCTCACACTTCAGGCCACCCTGAATCCTTCGTAGTGTTGTTTGTTTAGATCACCTCCACTACCTTAAGGTCGATTCGATAAATTTTAGGATTTGTTACTACGACAAATTCACGACGTAAGTTATACAGTCCATTGAATCTTTTGAGTCCTGACCTTTTATAGTCCAAAGTAAGGTTAGGACTTCTTCCCGTTACGGTTTCTCACAAGTTTGATGGTGTGTTAACGTGAGTAAAGTGTTCGGTAGTTCCGTTAAACGTTTTAGGAATTTCTCTTAGAAGTTGTCATATACTTGACTCTTGAAGATCTACATGTTCGACCTAAGTCTTTTCCGTCTCCTAACTCTCTAGTTTAACGGTTGTAGACGACCTAGTATCCTTTTCGTTCTCTTAAGGTTTTTCGTAGATGAAGGCGAAGTGACTAATACGATTTTGGAAAGTGAGACACCCAGTGTTTTTTGACACCTTTTAAGAATTTCTCTATCCTTATGGTCTAGTGGAATACGGAGGATTCTTCAGATATACGCAAAGTTCTTCGTTGTCAATCTTATCCTGTACTTTGTTGTCAGACCAAGTTTTGACCCTTTCCTTATACAGTTCCGATATATAACAGTGGGACGAATAAATTGAATGTACAGTTTATGGTCCGACTTACTTCAAGTTTGACCTTAGTTCTAACGTCTCTCTTTATAGTCATTGGTGTCTATACGTCTACTGTGATGGGACTACCGTCTTTCGTTTGTCTTCGACTTCTCGGAGAACTACTTCCATTTTTCTCCTCGCACTTTTTCGACCGAATTTTGAGTTGTCAGTCTTTTGATTCTAGTACCGTAGACCAGGGTAGTGAAGTACCGTTTATCTACCCCTTTGTTACCTTTGTCACTCTCTGAAATAAAAGAACCCGAGGTTTTAGTGTGTTTACCACTGAAGTCGGTACTTTAATTTTCTGTGAACGAGGAACTTTCTTTTCAAAACTGTTTGAATCGTATCATTTTTCGTCTCTGGAGTGAAGTGGTTGTTTCCAGGTAGACCAGTTTAAATACCAAAAAGGTCATCAGTACATGCCTACATTTGTACCTTGGTATTTCTTCCGACTCATGGTTTCTTAACTAAGAAAGCTTGAAGTCACGACCTCTCCAGAGAACTCTCAGGGAACCTGACGTCCCTCTAGTTTGGACAGTTAGGATTTCCTTTAGTCAGGACTTATAAGTAACCTTCCTGACTACGACTTCGACTTTGAGGTTCTTAAACCGGTGGACTACGTTTCTCGGTTAAGTAACCTTTTCTGGGACTACGACCCTTTCTAACTCCCGTCCTCCTCTTTCCTCACTTTCTCCTACTCTACCAACATACCATAGTGACAGAGTTACCTGTGTTTAAACTCGTTTGAGGCTCTCTATCACCCTCTGTCCCTTCGGACCGTACGACGTCAGGTACCCCAACGCTTCTCAGTCTGTGCTGATTCCCTTGTTTCTTGTCGTTGTTTACGGAGTCAAAAAGAAATCAAATAGACGACCGTGGGGGTTAAAGTGTGTAGTCGAAAGTTATATAATGGTAAATTACACTGTAAAAGTCATCTATTAAACCTGTGTACGTATTGGTCTGATTACGTAAAGATCAAACGAACCTTAAAAATTTTAACATTTAGCTACGATTTAAAATATTTTACGAAATAACAGTAGATCACGATACTAGTATGAAAAATAAGAGTGAAGACAATTATATCACTTAATATTCTCACTAAAAAAAATCACAATTTGACTCTAATTTAATGATTCTATTTTGGGGGTTGAAATGATATAAACAAGATCTGAATAAAAATTTGTATATATTTTATTTAATTTAAACGTAAATATTTATCAATCTTTTCATAGATTTAATAAAGAGAAATCAGATATAAGTGTCAACTATGATAACTACGACAAAATTACAAAAACAGTTTGATAATGTAATTTTAATACGACTGGAGTATTCTATTATTTTAAATCGTGAACTTATCTAAAGTAGAAACCATCTGTAAACGGATATTTAAATTAGAGACATCGTATATAATTTGTAAAGTTTTAAAGAAAACGGATCAAAACGATTTGACACAAAAAGATCCCGAGACAAGTTCAGTAAATTGAAAGTGTAAATGATCACATTACACAAGTTTACTAGGACAATAGAAATATCATAGCCAGTGTAGGATAACTACGGTAACCACAGTACGTACAACACCAATAACTCAAAACGAAACAAAAAAAGAGAGAGAGAAAAGGAGTGTAGAAAGACTTCGGGCATATTATGTTCCAAAATAAAGAAGAAAGTCATAAAGGAAAGATAAACTAACAAAGAAAGGAAAACAAAGGAAAGACGATAAAAAATTTATAAACACACACACACACACATTGGCAATGAAGTGAGTAAGAAATGTATCTAGGAATCCTTTATCTAGAGGTCGAAACAGAAAAGATTACACACACAAATACCGACATTAACAGGAACATGAATATTCGATGCGACGTAGGTGTGCAAATCATAAATCGTAACAGCAATATTGACTTTACATAAGATTGAAGATGCCTAAAGAAGAAACTGAGTACCAATGATTTTCACTTAAAGAATTAAAGAATCTTACACTCATAAAGGGTCACAATAGAATCAACATATAGTGATCAGATAGTGGAGACTAAAACATGTTATAAAACACACAAAACTTTTCTTACTCATAAGACTTCAATAAGTAACGTCATAATATATGGACATTTATTATAGTTTAGACAATTATTACAAAAAAAAAATTAAAAAGATACAAGAACTACATAATCAGTAACTTTTGACCTAATTCAGAGGGTGATATTGACCCATAAATAGAGAAGAAAAAGTAAAGTAAAACAGAAGTTCATAAAACTTCCATACAATCATTCACTTATTTTTGGATCTTTGGACGGTAGAACTATTATATTAATATTTAATGTTCGTTTATTCATATTTTAATCATGATTTATATACGATATACTTATGTCATTTTATGTCATTGCGTTTTAGATAGTTACGTATTATATTTATGATGTTTTTACAAAGGAATAAAGTTTATATAAGATGAATAACAAATAGAACATTTTTTGATATTATCAAACGAAAAATAATGTGAAATGTATAATATTGAAAAGGTAAGAAAGAGAGGGAAATTATAACAGAGTATTCTTTGTGTATTAACTTAAAACAATATTAAAATAACATAGACCCTTTTAACCAGTGACTTTTAATTTAGGTAAGTATAATAACGTTAAAGACTACATAAACTCAAAATCAGATAATAGAATTATATCGAAGTTAAACAGGACAGATAAGTTACACGAAAAATTAGATACAGTAATACAAATTAAGAAACACTCAAATATATGTATGTATAGGAAGACAAACGAACTATCCATATATAAGGAAATGTCGAAAAACAACACAAGGACTTCTCATGACGTACGTAGACATTGAATAATAACATCTGTACGTGTGTGTGTGTGTGTGTGTGTGTGCACATGTGTACGTGTGTATCTTTGTGTGTGTATGACTTCCCTGTAATACTTCTAAAATGTTATATAATCGAGGTACACGAAAGAAAGTTGAAATGTGACAATACCTCCTCCCTTACCGTTGGGTGAGGTCATAAGAACGGACCTCTAAGGGTACCTGTCTCCTTGGACCACCCGATGTCAAGTACCCCAGTGTTTCTCGACCTGTGCTAACTCACTGATTGTGTGTGTGAATGATAATATAACATACAATTAAGAAGAAATGAGTATAATATATAATACATTTATATATAATATGTGTTACTTATTTACATAAGTATTCACCGTACAGAATTATGTATTTTTAATAATTAAATAATATTATATTATTATGAAGCAATTATTAAGAAGTAAACTTGGATTCTAGAAAAGGATGACTTTTTTTCTTATATAAACGAAAGAGATAATATCGGACAGTCACTGTTTAAAGAAGTCCAAACCAAATAGACTTTTAGATAATAAAGTTAAAACAACTATTTATACAAACGAACCCACGAAGGGACCCACCGAGTTTACCACTTCTTAGGTGGGTGTTACACCCTCTGGACCCAAGTAAGGGACCCTACCCTTCTCATTCTGTACCGTTGGGTGAGGTTATAAGGACGGATCTCTTATTGGTAACTGTCTCCATGGACCGTCCGATATCAGGTACCCCAGCGTTTCTCAGTCTATACTGACTCGTTGATTCGTATGGTACCGTGTAGAAACGAACCTGTAACTAAAAAGACATATTACAAATAAAACTATGATCTTAAAAATCTATAACAAGGTAACGGAAGACTAAAGGTAACTATAAAGTCTCTTCAGTCGACTTTGTAAATAACTACAAAGAACCTTCAAATATAGTAAAAGAGGGATGTGGGATTTTTATATCAAACTCGGAAATGAAAAATTTTAGCATAAAGATCCACACAATAAAAGTGCATAGGAAGAATTCGGAGAATCACGGAGATTTTTGACACTGAACTATTAAAATCTTAAAAATCTTTTAAGAGTTAGTAATAGATAAGTTAACACCAAACAGAGTATGAGAGAACGAACTTAGGGTTAGTACATCCTAGATTACCACGGTGAGATAAAAAATACATATAGAATACTGAAAGAGACTTATAAAGTAGGAAACCAAAGAACCAAGTAGTCAGACTTATAAAAGAAGACCGAGTAGAAACTCAAGTGGTTAAAAAAAAAATTATGGTTAATAGACCGAAGGGTTTGTATATAAAGAAACAGATGTTAAAACAAACAGAAAAACGGTATATCATAATAGAAAAGTTTACTGACCAATAAAAATAACTCACAAGTAGTAATTTATACTTTACAACTTTTCCACTAAGTTTGGAAATATACTACACGAGAAGAAAGTCCCTGTGTCTCCTAGGGTCTAGTCGAATTATGTTATTCTCGACTTTTAATAAGACTCGACTCGAAGTCCGAAACACTCAGTACTTAACAGATCACCTGAAAATCAAACATCCAAACACCTGGGGTCAGGTTTCGGACCTTGATTAGTCTCGTTGAGAAGGGACACCAGGGACTTGAGACCTGAACCAGACAGACAAAAGTAATGAGAAACTTCAGGAAGACCCGAAGAACCGTAGAGACAGTTTCAACATTTGTGTTGACATCAGTTCCGATACCAAAAAGGACACCAGTACATACCTACACTCTCAACCTGACACTTCTTCCGACTCACGGTTTCTTGACTACGAAAACTTGACACCACAACCTCTTCTGAGAACTCTCAGGGAACCTGACGTTCCTCTAGGTTGGTCAGATAAGACTTTCTCTAGTCGGGACCCTAAAGAAACCTTCCTTATTACGATTTCGACTTTGAGGTCATGAAACCGGTGGAGTACGTTTCTCAACTGAGTAACCTTTTCTGAAACTACGACCCTCCCTGACTCCCGTCGTCCTCTTCCCCTGCTGTCTCCTACTCTACCAACCTACCGTAGTGGCTGAGCTACCTGCACTCAGACTCACTTGAGGCCCTCAACCACTACCTGTCCCTCCGGACCGTACGAAACTAAGTACCCCAGTGTTTCTCAGTCTGTGCTGACTCGTTGACTTTACTTGACTTGACTTTGTGGATATCCAATATTCTCGGGACTTACCGTAGGAATCTAGAACCGTAGAGAGAAGAGGTACTAGAACCAAGTATGTGAGACTTACGGAACTTTCAACAATTATGCAAAAACCATAACGTATTTTAAAAATAACCGAGAGTCGAAATGATAAATGGACTTGTGGGAATGAGTTTTAACTTGAGGCGTTACTATAATGGTCTTGAGGGTGTTACTATTGAATTAGAGATTAAGTCTTTATACATGATGAGTTCCGTTAGATGTCTAAGTCACGTTAAAGATAGTTTAATAGTTATCATAAAAAGTCTTTTGATCTTGTCTTAAGAATTTTAAACAAACCTCTGTTTTGTGACTTATCGGTTTCGTTATACTCTTTACTTTTACCTCAACCTCCTTAGTCCAAGGGACTAAAGTCGGATAAGATGTTTCGATGCTTTGTCAAACTGTGACCGTGTTTTTGTCTTTATGTCTAGTTGTCTTGTCCGACCATTCGGGTCTCTATTTGGGTGACACCGGTCAATTAGACTATTTCTTCCCTTTTGATACTTCACCTCCTTTCTGTCAGAGATGTTATTCGTCACGTCCCTTTTGACCTGTTGATGTAGATTATATCACTCCAATCTTGTAAGAAATTGTGATATGTGGTTTCATTTGAATTTTACCTAATTTCCAGATTTACATTCTGTCCTGTGATTCCCCTTTTGTATCCGTCTTGTGAGAAACTGTATTTGATGTCGTTCTAAAAAAAACCGGGTAGAGGATGTCATTATCTTTACTTTTGTTTTAAAAAAAAATCTACTTTGGATTAATTTGAGTTTTTGAAAACGTGTCGTTTCCTCTGGTATTTTTTTTTTTTTTTTTGCTTCTCTGTTGGGTTTTTTACCCTCTTTTATAAACGTTTGATACGTTGACTGTTCTCTAATCAGAGGTTTTAAATGTTTTTGGAGTTCGTCAAGTTATAATTTTATGTTGTCGTTGTTGTTGTGTTAGCTTTTTTACCCGTCTTTTCCATTTCTCTGTAAAGGAATTCCTCTATGTTTCTACCGTGTACTTTTCTACGATTTGTAACCATTAATAATCTCTTTTCGTTTAGTTTTTATGTTACTCCATAGTGGAGTGTGTCAGTCTTACGGGTAGTATTTTTTTGGATGTTCATTTTTTACGACCTCTCCCATATTTCTTTTACCTTAGGAGAATGTGATAAACACCCTTACATTAGACTATGTAGGTGATACCTCTTGTCTTACTTCCAAGGAAGTCAAGTCAAGTCAAGTCAACGAGTCAGTACAGGCTGAGAAACGCTGAGGTACTTAGCGTCGTGCGGTCCGGAGGGACAGGTAGTGGTCGAAGGCATCAAGTGAGTCTGAGTGCAGGTAGCTCAGTCACTACGGTAGGTCGGTAGAGTAGGAGCCAGCAGGGGAAGAGGAGACGGGGGTAAGGGAGGTCGTAGTCTCAGAAAAGGTTACTCAGTTGAGAAACGTACTCCACCGGTTTCATGACCTCGAAGTCGAAATCGTAGTAAGGAAGGTTTCTTTAGGGTTCCGAATAGAGGAAGTCTTACCTGACCAACCTAGAGGAACGTCAGGTTCCCTGAGAGTCCTCAGAATAGGTTGTGGTGTCAAGTTTTCGTAGTTAAGAAGTCGCGAGTCGGAAGAAGTATCAGATTGAGAGTGTAGGTATGTACTGGTGTCCTTTTTGGTATCGGAACTGATCTACCTGGAATCAACCGTTTCATTACAGAGACGAAAACTTATACGATAGATCCAACCAATATTGAAAAGAAGGTTCCTCATTCACAGAAAATTAAAGTACCGACGTCAGTGATAGACGTCACTAAAACCTCGGGTCTTTTTATTTCAGACTGTGACAAAGATTACAAAGGGGTAGATAAAGGGTACTTCACCACCCTGACCTACGGTACTAGAAGCAAAAGACTTACAACTCGAAATTCGGTTGAAAAAGTGAGAGGAGAAAGTGAAAGTAGTTCTCCGAAAAATCAAGGAGGAGTGAAAGACGGTATTCCCACCACAGTAGACGTATAGACTCCACTAACTATAAAGAGGGCCGTTAGAACTAAGGTCGAACACGAAGAAGGTCAGGTCGTAAAGAGTGCTACATGAGACGTATCTTCAATTTATTCGTCCCACTGTTACATGTCGGAACTGCCTGAGGAAAAGGATAAACCTTGGTCAGACAACAAGGTACAGGTCAAGATTGTCAACGAAGGACTGGACGTATGTCTAAAGAGTTCTCCGTCCAATGCACCAGACCATAAGGTTAGAGAAAGTCTTAAAAGGTATCAAATAACACTAGGTGTGTCAGTTTCCGAAACGTTATCAGTTATTTCGTCTTTATCTACAAAAAGACCTTGAGAGAACGAAAAAGGTACTAGACCACCTACAACCGTTAAACTAGAGACCCAGGAGACGGAAAAGATTTTGGTCGAAGTTGTAGTCCTTCAAGTTGGCAAGTGCATAACGACTTCGGACCGAACCTCTTAAAACTCGTAATGAAATGATCGTACGCTCTACTCACGTTAACACACCATCAAACTCATAAGAAAAGGTAACGGAAAGAAACCCTAACCTTACTTTTCACTGGAAAAGGTCAGGACACCGGTGACGACTCAAAAGGTTTAAACGACCGTATAACTCACATCGTGAAAGTGTCGTAGTAAAAAGTCCTAAACTTTGTCGAGTTGACTTTAAGGTAGTGGAGGTGATCGAAACAAGTATCACTACGAAAGATTCCGGGTGACCTGAAGTGTAAGGTCCTACAGACCGAGATCTAATCACTAGTATGGTAGTAATAATAGACCCAGTACTTCTAGAAAAAACATGTCAAGAAGACACATTTGATTTTCATCTTGATAGTATTCTAGGACGTTAGGGTGATGACCCGTGTATGGGACTCTTTTGGTATTAAGTTTTTCCGTGTACGTGTGGTAACAAGTAAAGTCATAATAAATACTATTGGTTCTATACCTACGTTGGATCTTCAGCTGACTATCTACCTGTCTATTTCTTCTATACCATTTATATACGTTACCTTATAATGAGCTGGTATTTTTTCTTACGTTATTAAGGTAAACGTCGTTGTACCTACCTGGCCCTCTAATAGTACGGTTCACTTCATTTCGTCTGTCTCTGTCTGTCTATGGTAGACTCTTACGAATAGTCTCATTAGATTTTTACTATGTTTATTTGAACAAATGTTTTGTCTTTGTATAAGTGTCTGAATCTTTTCCTTGAATACCAATGGTCCCATTTTCTCCACTCCCTTCCTATTTAACCCTGAAACCTTAAATG
The DNA here is from genome assembly GCA_006410555.1 of Capra ibex. Classification (NCBI taxonomy): domain Eukaryota; kingdom Metazoa; phylum Chordata; class Mammalia; order Artiodactyla; family Bovidae; genus Capra; species Capra ibex. The sequence continues at coordinate 85,580,997 of SJYO01052474.1, read as the reverse complement.
TACAAATGTGACGATTTATTTTAGGAAAAGGTACTTAAAAATTTTTTATGTATTTATCGTTCCTAGACGATAATTTTTATATGATTAATTAAGTAATTTTTATACTGTAGTCGATGATCGAGAAGATCTCATGAATCTAAGTGGTAACAAATTTTCTCTAGGAGTAAATAAACTATAGTAAGGACAANGACGTATGTCTAAAGAGTTCTCCGTCCAATGCACCAGACCATAAGGGTAGAGAAAGTCTTAAAAGGTGTCAAATAACACTAGGTGTGTCAGTTTCCGAAACGTTATCAGTTATTTCGTCTTTATCTACAAAAAGACCTTGAGAGAACGAAAAAGGTACTAGACCCAGGAGACGGAAAAGATTTTGGTCGAAGTTGTAGTCCTTCAAGTTGCCAAGTGCATAACGACTTCGGACCGAACCTCTTAAAACTCGTAATGAAATGATCGTACGCTCTACTCACGTTAACACGCCATCAAACTTATAAGAAAAGGTAACGGAAAGAAACCCTAACCTTACTTTTCACTGGAAAAGGTCAGGACACCGGTGACGACTCAAAAGGGTTAAACGACCGTATAACTCACATCGTGAAAGTGTCGTAGTAAAAAGTCGTAAACTTTGTCGAGTTGACTTTAAGGTAGTGGAGGTGATCGAAACAAGTATAACTACGAAAGATTCCGGGTGACCTGAAGTGTAAGGTCCTACAGACCGAGATCTAATCACTAGTATGGTAGTAATAATAGACCCAGTACTTCTAGAAAAAACATGTCAAGAAGACACATTTGATTTTCATCTTGATAGTATTCTAGGACGTTAGGGTGATGACCCGTGTATGGGACTCTTTTGGTATTAAGTTTTTCCGTGTACGTGTGGTAACAAGTAAAGTCATAATAAATACTATTGGTTCTATACCTACGTTGGATCTTCAGCTGACTATCTACCTGTCTATTTCTTCTATACCATTTATATACGTTACCTTATAATGAGCTGGTATTTTTTCTTACGTTATTAAGGTAAACGTCGTTGTACCTACCTGGCCCTCTAATAGTACGGTTCACTTCATTTCGTCTGTCTCTGTCTGTCTATGGTAGACTCTTACGAATAGTCTCATTAGATTTTTACTATGTTTATTTGAACAAATGTTTTGTCTTTGTATAAGTGTCTGAATCTTTTCCTTGAATACCAATGGTCCCATTTTCTCCACTCCCTTCCTATTTAACCCTGAAACCTTAAATGTACAAATGTGACGATTTATTTTAGGGAAAGGTACTTAAAATTTTTTTATGTATTTATCGTTCCTAGACGATAATTTTTATATGATTAATTAAGTATTTTTTATACTGTAGTCGATGATCGAGAAGATCTCATGAATCTAAGTGGTAACAAATTTTCTCTAGGAGTAAATAAACTATAGTAAGGACAAATAATTTATTACTGTCTTCGTCACTTTTTAAAATTCTTAGTTTTAAGATAAATTTTACCAAATATATTGAATATTTCTATTTATCAAATAATTTTACGTCGACTTTTCTTTACATCTATTATATTCTTAACTTTTTCAATCTTATTTAAGTATATTTGTAAAAGATAGAGTAATGAGGTTCCATTTAAAATGTAAAAACATAGAGGGTATCGGTTCGTTTGTCCTAATTTCATGTAAAGATATAGGAAAAGACCTTATTACACGATCGTTAAGTAGACTATCCTCTTATTTTCTCGTGACGTGTAGTGCAATTTATCCTAAATTACACTTTACATAACTTACTCTGTTACGTACTGGTTCGTGATAATTAAAATTTGGACAAGTTAAAAAGTTCGGAAAAGTACTTGAAATTTTTACGTCCCTGTTGTGATGTCTTGACAGTTTCGTGTTCTAAGACTTTCCCCTCTTACTGTTGAGATTCCAAGTAAACCTCCTTTTCCTATGAACTGGAGATCAGATGACAGTTAGTTTCAGACTATCCATGGTTTTAGAGAGTCATTAGGAAATACTCTAATTGAAAAAAGACTAAAAAAAAATTTTATAATCCTAGGACCTAAATCTCCACAACACGTTCAACGGGTTTCATTTCGTCCATTCATGTCGTCGTACCTTTGATCGTAGAGACGGAGGGACAGGGGTGTGTGTACCAGAAAGTGACGGGGTCAAAAGAAGGTGGTGTAAGGGATCCTGACACCCAGGTAGGAGACAGTTCATAAGACCTGTGGTGTCATCTTACGGTGCCGACGGGTACACGAAGACACTGCCAAGACAGTACAGGGGTTTGGTTCGGTAGGATTTAGAGGACGTAGGAGCTAAACCTTTGAATGTTCACTCCTAGTGGTGACACAACGTTGTGCCATAAAAGTTTGTGAACGTGCAAGGAGAACTTCATTTCCTCAGACTAACGAGTATCTTGTTTCATCCAGTCACTCCTCCTAGTAAGGAGTTTGTCTCAACTATATATAAGGAATCTCCTTCGACAGGAAAACGGGAACTAAGAGGATCAATTTACATAAGTACAACACTTTGAAGAAAGGTATATAGACGTATGAAGAATGACGTTTTCTCTTATACTCGTGTAGAACAAAATAATACGAAGTAAAATGACACGAAACTTTTAAAACTCGAAAAATGTTTTAATTCCAAACACCGTTGGGACGTAACTCGTTCCGATACTCACGATAAAAAGGTTGTCGTAAACGAGTGAAACAGAAAAACAATATAGACCGTTAAGAGTATTGTAAAGTTCAAAAAGTAATAATAATATAAACACTACCACTAGATACTAGTCACTAGAAACTACAATGATAACGTTTTTTTAATACTGAACAACTTCCGAGTCTACTATTGTTATAATTCGTTATAAATTCATAAAATTTAACATACATGTGACAAAAAAACTGTACGATAACGTGTTAATTATCTGATGTCATACCATTAGGTATGACATTAATGTGTTTACATTAATATTAATAGGTGACCCTTTGGTTTTGTAAGTACACTGAACGACATAAAATATAAACGAAATAGTACCACCAGATCTCGTTATGGAGACCCATACAGCCATAAAGAAGTTGATATAGTACAAGGTTAGTGTAAAACTGTACTTGCACAACCTACTAACTTCTTCCATACAATGTACCCTAAACGCAACGAAGTTTTCGATTCCTTGATCTAAATATATCTTTAAAAACGACCGATTGATTATTACTAGTATTTTAACGTTTTCGAGTAGTCTTCCATTTTGTTGGTTTAACTCTATGGACTTAACTTTGAAAGTTTTAGTTCTTGATCTCGAATAAAAGTCTGGACGAAGAACATGAGGAGACTATTAGGAGTCAAGGTGTAAAACCGTGCACCTAACAGTTTCCTTACCTTAGGAAACACTTTAGGAGTTACTATTTTTTCTCAGGTGCACGGTTCGTTGTCTGTACCCAAGTCGAGGACCCAGCCCTTCCAAGGGATCTCCTCCTTTATCGTTACGTGAGGTCATAGGAACGGACCCTTTTGGATGTCTGTCTCCTCGGACCACCCGATGTCAGGTACCCCAGTGTTTTCTCAGTCTATATTGAATCACTGATTTGGTGTTGTTATTGTTACCATACGACCTTTGAAAAAGTCCATTACCCCTTATTTCAGTGTCCCCACCCACCCCCCGTTTCGTCCGTTTCAAGAACGGTTATACCTCTAATTTAAGATCTATCTCTTCTGTCATTGTAAACCTGTTTGTTTATTCTACTATATTAAAATCTATCGACTCGAAGTTTCTCTTATTTTATCAAGGGATACCGAATTTACCCCAAGTCCTCAAAGGTGAATCGGACTTTTTAGTCCTTAGGTGGGAGACTCTTCCACTGTAACAGATATAATAAAACTCTAAAGTTTTCAAGACCGATGTTTTTCTCTCAAAGAGTCTCACCGATACCACGTTCCGTAAAAATCTTTCTCGAGACGACTGACCCTCTGTTTAAATGTTTTCAAGTACTCAGTAAGAAGAACCACGTAGATCCCGTAAACACAACCTATAAGTACCATAAGGGTAGAACAAATTGTAAACACCCAATAACTACCCTCTTACTGTTTGGTGTTGCAAAAACGTCTCATAAATTACGAGACAACCCCGAATAAAATAGTTCTCAACGCCCGAGGTAAGACATTGACGGTACTGGGAGGGACACAAAGACGTTAATCTTAACGATTCTATCGTGATTCCGGTGGTTTCTCGGTTGGGTAGGACAGGTAGGTTTACTCAGACACAGTCTGATTACTCATTATAAGTGATAAACTATTTATTTGAACATTAGTCATAGGGGAGGTCTTAGCGAGATTGTACTTGAACTATAAACATAACTGTAAGCCTTCCCAAGTAAGAAGTGTTTTCGTTTTGTAGTGACGTCTTACATAAGTCGTTTTATGATCTTAGTGAGTCGACTCCGACCTTCTTTTCCAGTTTCCCTATTTTTTTTAAACTCCTCTTCTACCTCCATGGGTAGTTCCGTGTGGACCCTACAGAACAACTGGAAATACACGGTCCGTTGCGACAAAGATTGTAAAACTTCACTACGACTAAAAAAAATTAAATGTAAATAATTTTTTTTTTTTTGTTCTCACTCCGGATGATACATATCATAGTCCACACTCCAGTTCCTTAAACCTTAAATTGGACTCACTGGTTGAAGACGAATGAGTCCATCATTTTTATCAATTGTTAACACGTAGTACTCGACTTCAGAAATACTGGGAAATAAATATGTGTATAAGTGAAAAGAAAAATTTTAAATAAATAAAAATTAACTCCCCACTAACGAAACTTTATCACACAACCAAAGACGGGATGTAGTCGTACGTAGTCGGTATCCCCATGTATACAGAAGAGGGAGAACTTGGAGGGAGGGTAGAGGTTGGAATAGGGTGGGGAGACCCAACAGTGTCTCTATAAGTGAGGAAAATTGGTGATACTTCACCTTAGATCGAACGTAGTAAAAGTAAAATGTCTGTTCTTATATATTCTTTCCGTTGTTAATATCTATTTGAACCATCTAGTAGTCATTATTAATTTAATAGTATTCAAGTCACCATTTCTCCCGAACTTTTTAATACTATCTTGACACTTCCCTCGTCAGACACACTCGGACCCAGTGTCCCTGACATAGTCTACACATAGGTACTATTTTTGACCTTAGACGTACTGATCTTTGTTGTCACGTCCTACAAACTATTGATAGGTTTATCTGTAGGCTTCTCTGTCGACGTCTGTACTCACACTCCTCCCTCTGGGGTCCGACCTTACTACCCCTCGCACTTAAGTCAAAGATAGCTGGCGCTGCGAAGATCAGGACCACCTTTCAAATATAGTCAACCTTCATAGTTAACGTGTCTTCAATTTAATTGTCTTGCAGAGGTGGGGAGTCGAGATAAGAATGAGAGAGAAGAGAGGTGTGTGTCAGTGTCGGAAAGGTTGGTGAACTTTCCGTGTCCCCTGGGAGATGGACGGTAGAACCCTTGGTTTGAGCTACTTAGGAGAGAACAGGGAAACTATGGACGTTTTACGAAGGAGGGGGACCAGGAATATAGAATGATATACTTACACGTCAAAGGAAGGTACCTTCCTTCAGAAAAGAGCGTGACATATAGGGGTAGACCGATTCTGGAAAAAGAAAGGAAAGAGTCGGTTCTGAGGTCTTTCCTTTTTGGGATGGAGAGACAAAGAGGAAGTCACTGTAAATCCACTAAAAGAAAGAAGGAAGAAAGAGAGGTACAAACAACTTGATCGACCAAGGTACATGACCAACCCGTTGACGTGAGGATATAAGCTCCGGTATCCAAGTTCTATACAAATAAAGAGAGTGGACCCGTTCTGTAAATGTGGAAAGTCCGTAGGTACCTATGCATTCAGACACGGGTTTAAGAAAATCAGTTGGACCGAACACTTTAAAAAATGTAAAGTCGAAGACCGTCTTAAGTACGGGTGACACCTTCACAGAAAGATAACTTACTTATAAGGTGTTAAGTAAACAGGTATGAGAACAGTTACGAAGAAACCAACCGAAATAACTACTAAATAAAACGATAATGTTTACGACGACGAGACTGAGAGTACGTACAAATAAGTCCATATTTACACCTTTACAATGGTAACCCATCACATGAGACGGACCTTTAAAAACCGGTAATTTGACATTATCTACTAAAATTTCCTTGAGGATCTCAGTAACACTGTTTAAAAAAGGGTACTCAAGGAGAACGTAGTGGTTGGAAATGGTTTATACCCTTTCATCAGTGCCGATAAAAAAAGGACTCGTACATACATACTTTGCTACAGGGGATCGAAGTTAAACATTAAGGTTTTCTTGACACGTACGTACGAGTCAAAACAGTCTGAAAAACGTTGGAGTACCTGATATCGGGTGGTCCAAGGAGACAGGTACCCTAAAGGGTCCGTTCTTATGACCTAATCCAACGGTAAAGGAAGAGGTCCCCTAAAAGGGCTGGGTCCCCAGTTCCGGTACAGAAGACACAGAGGACGTGACCATCCACCTAAGAAAATGTGACTCGGTGGTCCCTTCGGTTTTCTTGACCTTATGGTTGATTTAAACAGTAATTTCCCCTCTTTCAACAAAGTACACTATAAATGAACTTGAGGTTGAAACAAAGTACCAGTCTATCGAAGACAAATCCCTCTCGGTACCTCTTTTTACTCTTCACCTTTATCTCCTCGGTGTCTGAGGTTGGTAAGTCGAAGTAGGTCACTAATCTCTGTGGTCACACTACGACAGCCCTCGTAGTGTGCGATATTTTTTTAACTCTCACTTTCCACTTCATAGTAAAAGGAGAGGAACTATTTTTGTGAAGTTCTTGTATTTAGGGTCGACCTCCGGTTTGTCCTCTCTATTACCATAAACGGTGTTTATCTCTTTTCCTACTACACAAAGACTAAAGTAAATTGTAAGTTTCACTAATAAGACATTGAAAACGCACATGTCAGAAAGATTATTCAGATAGTCCCATCCACTATTTACCGAACGTTCGTTGTTTATCCTTCTAATCGACCTATCCTTTCAGAAGTATCAATAATAAGGTACTTTCTTTCATCTATTGTCTGTTCTACGTGGGTTACTGGGGTTAACACACTCTTCTATACGTATCCTTATTTTCACGTACTTACTTTAAGATCTTTTTTTGTGGGTTTATAAAAACTCTCTATCTACAGTAAAGACTTAGCACCTCAATACGTACTAAAAGGAGTAAACACGAAAAGACAGAAATTCTAAGGGACCCTACCCTTATTTATTGTGAAATTGTTCTATTGAACGGTTTTTATACTTATAGACTTCGATTGGTTTCTCGGTAACTTGGGACCACCGGTCGTCTGGGTTACGGAAATCGAGGTGTCGATCTAAACCCCACAACCCTTCTCTAGGTCCCTCCTCCCTCTTTCCAAGTCCTTGTCTCGTCTCGCGAACGTTTATACGTCCTAATAAACACGTACACACACACACACACACACACACACACACACACACAACACTTGTGTGTGATGTGATTGTTACTAATACCTTCCTCCACTCAAATACCCTCCAACGGTAAAACGCGGTAAATAAAAAGGATGAAATTCTCAAGGAAGGTCCCCGGAAGAGACCATCAGGTCACCAAATCTTTGAGACGTGAAGGTGACGTCCCCAGTACCTAAACTAGGAACTAATCACTTGCCTCTAAGGGCGTACGGATGTACGGTGTGTTACACTGTTTCTTCTTTTTCGTGAAATGAGAATTCTACTTTTGTCAAAGTTATATTTCGACAAAAAATCTATTTTCTCAGAGGAAGGTATTTAGTCACTACGAAGACTACCACAGACGAGTCGGAACCTTTAGTACATATGTCGTGCTTAAGTCCTCGTAAAGTTGTCAGAGGTGTTGGTCGGGGTCACTTACGTAGGTAGAACCTCGTTGTACCCGTTAGTAATGTTAATGGTCTTACTAAATTAGTCGATACCTTCTTAGACCAACTGAAAATCTAATGTTTCCCGTTCCTCGAGAGACTATAAGTTCTTCTATTCAAAGTGTCAACTTCGAATATTAGTTAAGTTTTACATAATCTACTGTTTTTCTATTTGTGTGTTTCTACGAAGAGACGTAGTAAATAAGTAAGTACATAGTATGTTTATTACTTGTGAATTATTCGTGCTCCGTGACAAAATACGAAACTCCTACGTCGTCTCTTGGGTTTTCGTTTTCGGACAGAATACTTTTAACGTAAAGTTATCTCTCTTCGTTGTTATTCGTTTAATTTATTCATTTAATACATCATACTGTCTTACACCATTTACGACGTCCTAGACCTTTCTCTTTGTCTTTTCCACATCCTCCGACTTTAAAATTTGTTTCGTTAGTCTTCTCCGAAATGTCTCTTTCGTCTTAAACTCGTTTCTGAATTTCCTATTTTTCTTGCTCGGGAAGTCTATGGAACTATCTCTCACGACTCCATCTTTCTTCTCGTACTCGTTTCCGGGTCTCCGTCCGTCCCCGTCCGACCGGACACCCGACCCCGTTCCCCCGACACGTGTCCGTGACACCCCCCAGGCACCCAAGTTTCTCTGTCGACTATTCCGACTCAGGACTTTTTCTACCCTTTCTGAAAACTATACCCGAAAAAAATTCTAAAAAAAAATTACACCTGGTAAAGATTTCAGATAATTTAAACAATGTTGTTAACGAAGACAAAATTGAAAAAAAAAAAAATCGAATCTCCGTACACCTCAGAATCGAGGGGCTGGTCCCTCTCTTGTGTGTGGGAGACGTAACCTTCCGGTCCAGAATTGGTGCCCTGATGGTCCCTTCAGAACTATAAACTGTATCTAAATATGTATCAACTCGTCCCCTTTTTTACGATGTGATAATATACGAGGGAAAAGACGATGTTCATATGTGTTTTACAACCTTAAAAAGAGGAAGAAGAGTGTCCTCCTCAGTCCTCAAAGTTCTGCAATAGAGACACGTGAAGTAGTATACCTGACTCAGTCACAGGTGCACTGGTATAGCTGGTTAGAGTGAGAGGTCTCTGAGAGCCGTAAGAATCAACATTTAAAGTGGAGATTCACATTGACCAGCCAGGGTTAGACACAGGAACGAGAATGTTGGGTCTTTGTCGGTTGCGACTCGTAAACTGAGAGTAGTGGTACAAAAGTGTGTATTCGGTGTCCCTACACCTCCCTTCAACCTTGCGGACTGGGGCCTCCGGTACTGTTTCCCACGCTCCGTAGGTCTCACTTCTACGTCGACAGAAGTGCCACTGGTCTTCGCATTTGACAGCTGTTTGAGGACAAAGTCCCGTGTTTACAACTTTTGCCTGCGTCGTGTCTCTGGTGACGACCGCTCTCCCCTTTCCTCCCGCCGCCCGACCGGAGTCCCCCAGCCCTGGGTCGGAGTGAAGGGAGGTGTACCCTTCTCCGACTCAAGAGACCTACGGACTGAATTTTTCCCATCGAAACCGCTTCCAGTACTTCCTGACGCCCTCTTAATGACCTTGGTCCTATTGCGAGTACCCCTCCCCTCTTTCTCTCTCTCTCCCTACGTCCCCTCTTCATAGGTAAATTCCTCTCAATCTTCTTGTCTCCACGAGATCCGTGAGTCTTCCTTCTTTACGTTTAACTTTCCGGGGTCTTCAAAGCATTTTCGTAGACGGTAGGTCAAACTATTTCAAATGTGTCGAGGATAGGGTCAGGGTCCGTGTTGAATTGTCGAGTCAGTTCCATTTGACCGAGATTATCAGCTCCTCGCCGATTGTCACCTCGAGGTCTCTTCTGTCGGAAGCGTAAGTTTGAAGGGAGACCATGGTCGAGACGGTGGATGATCTTAACGAAGTCCTAAGACGGAGACACAGTCGTTTTGACTCTAATATTAACACAAGAGAGAAACCCCTACCTATATAAATTACTCTTAAATGTATCTTTCAAACCTCCCCTAAAAAAATTAACTTCATATAAACTACATGTTATAATATATACGATGTTCACATGTTGTATCATTAGGTGTTAAAAATTTCTAATATGAGATAAATATCAATAATATTTTATAACCGACATAAAGGACACAACATGTTATATAGTGACATCGAATAAAACAGGTATCATGAAACATGGAGAATTAGGGGAATTCTTACGAAAATGTACATCGACAGGTCCAAAGGGTGGTGAATAACTTCTCTAACAGAAAAGAACAAACAAGTGATTCAACACAGGTTGAGAAGTGTTGGGGCACAAGACATTGGGACGTCCGAGGAGACAGGTACCCTAAAGGGTCCGTTCTTATGACCCCACCCAAAAGTGAAGGAAGAGGTCCTCTAGAAGGGTTGTGTCCCTAGTTTGGGCACAGAGGACATAACTGTCCACCTAAGAAATGGTAACACGGTGGACCCTTCGGGTAGAAAAGAGTTATGTTTATTGTATTACAAACTTTTGTCATGATTTATAAATTATTGACCATCGACAATCATGAACAGATCATTTATGGTTCGTTTGTCCATTTTTCAGTGGAGAGTCTATATACAATGAATACTACCACTCGTTGTGTTCTGACCACTCTTGGTCCTCTCGAGACCACTAGAACTCGAGTGTGTGTCCGTTTCTTTCGTTACGCCCTCCTTTGTCTGTAGTGGGACTAATTTACTACTAGATGACTTTCACGAAAGAATCGTTTCGGTCATGACTCTTTCATAAATCGTTCATTCTACACAGGAGGCACAGAAGTGAAATTATTTTGTACTAGTGTACAAACCGTCACGAAACAAGAAGAGATTTTCACGTTTCGCTTACACTACGGGTGGTGTCTATTCTCCTGATTCATCGACCCTCTAATGTGTAGTACCTTACTGTAGTCTAAAATTTAATCTACTGGAGAGAGAAAATAAACTATTGAGGAAATCCCTACTCCTTAGTCTCGTAATGACTACAACATCACTTCGACCGTATCTTGTGACCCGTTTCCGACACCCACACTCCGAAGACAAGATTATGAAGACAGGGAGATGACGACTCTGATCGGTGTATAACTAGTTAAGACTCCGAGGAATCAAGGTGACAGACGATTTCCCTCTACGATATCATTGGGGGAAGGGATTAAACGAGGAGACAAAGGTGGGTACGTTAGTAAATAGGTGTCTCGTCCATAAAAATTTTCTGATGGTAGACGACATCGTCCGTTAAGAAGTCCATTTTACTTTACTTCACAGTCAGTGAGTCAGGACAGGTTGAGAAACGGTGGGATACCTGACATCGGGTGGTCCGAGGAGACAGGTACCTTAAGAAGTCTGTTCTTATGACCTCACCCAACGGTAAGGGAAAAGGTTCCAAAGAAGGACTGGGTCTCTAACTTCAGTCAGGAGGACGTAAAGTCCACCTAAGAAGTGACAGACCCTGTGGTCCCTTTGGGGTCGTCCATTTTTTCACTTTCACAGTCGGTGAATCAACACAGACTGAGAAACACTAGGGTACCTGTTCGGGCGGTTCGAAGAAACAGGTATCTTAAGAGGTCCGTTCTTATGACCTCACCCAACGGGAAGGGAAGGGTTGGGTCCCCATTTTGAGTCTAGAGGACGTAACATCCACCTAAGAAATGGTAGACTTGGTGGTCCTTCGGAGACGTCCATTTTGTACCGAGATTTAATCTCAAAACATCGGAAGCACCTTTTTAATTTTATAATAGTCTTTCGACTTACCTTTTGACCACGTTTTAAATTTTCTCTTCTTTCAGGGTAAGTCCGTTACTCCTATTCTTCTCCGGAATACCACTCACTACGAAGAACTTAATTCATGACCGTCGTTCTACAACCCCAAAGGGACCGTCGAGTCTACCATTTCTTAAAAGGACGTTACGGCCTCTGGTCCCAAGTTAAGGACCCAACCCTTCTAGGGGACCTCCCTTACCGATAGGTGAGGTCATAAGACCGGACCTCTTGCCTATCTTCTCGGACCGCCCTATGTTAGGTACCCCAGTGTTTTCTCAGTCTGCCCTGACTCACTGATTGTGACGATGATGATCGTTTTACAAGTGAAGACTCCACCCTTTCTTACAAGGGGTGATTCAATGTCTTCGCGATCACGTCTCACGAAGAAGTTCCTGGTAGTCACCAGAACGAACTGAAAAGTAGGAACTGTGTTATGTTTCACGTTGTCTTCCCTTCCTACATGTATTCGACTCTTGGGTTCTTTCGTGTTAGAAGTCTTTAGGACCCAACGGTAGAACTGCTGTATAAACAGTCTCGTTCATCTTTACTAACTAAAGAATAAGTCTTATTGATAACAAAAGGGATTCAGCGGATTATCTTTCTTGTAAGTTTATATCTAAATATACTTCTTAAAAAAAAAGAAAAAAATTATATTTAAATAAATAAAATTAACCTCCAATTAATGAAATGTTCTAACATAACCAAAAGAATGGGACCCATTGTTAGGACTACGGATGGTTCCAGTAGACCCGTTATAACTAACGAGGAAAAAGGAAAGACGTACCGTACCCATGTCGCACAGTCAACGTTAGTACCTCATTCACTTAGAACACGACGGGAACGGGACACACCCCACACCAGAATCCACTTTGGGACACATCCAGGGCATCTTAGGACGAGAGAATCCCTTAGTTGTGTGTCAAGAGACCAATGAAGTCCACTAACGGGTCGGTATTGAATTACGAACGAAGTGTCCCTCTGAGGAGGGAGGGGTAGACCTCCGGACGGACCTCCACCTCCGACGTCCAACCAGGTGCTCCTTGTGTAGTGGTAAAAGAAAGAATAGATCTGAAAAATAAGGAGGAGGTTTTGGTACAACTGGGACACACTTCGGGAGGACCCTTCCAGAATGGTCTGAACAGGACAACACCTCCATAGTGTCCTGAGATCTGACCGTTCCCAAAGACGGACCGAAAAAGATATTGTCCAAGTCTCTTATCGACGGTTCATTAGACGAACGGTACCTACTGTCGTAGAAATAAGGGTGACCAACACAAAGAAGGTCACTGGAGTCAGATAGGGTAGAATAATATGTCTCTCCTGTCTGTTAGAGTAGAAAAGGTCCTTGAATCCGGCCCTGTGGGTAAGAAAGAAGTAATTTATAGTGTGACCGATATCGTTGAAATGTCTACGGGTAATACGACTCTCAAAAAGTTATTATCTACAACCTAAAACGGTTTAAGAGAGAGACGAAGACATCTTTATTGCTGCAAATATATATATATATATATATATATATATATATATATATATATGTGTATATATATATGTATATATATGTATATATGTATATATGTATATATATATTTTATTTAATGTCACTAACGAAAAAATAACTCCTCTCTAAGTCTAATATATGTCACATCGATAGTATACTAGAATGTTAGGGTAAGGACACGTATTTAGACATCTTTTTCGTACCAGGTTTTCTGTATACGTGGTTTTATAGGTAACGTCGTGACAAATGTTATCGGTCCTGTACCTTCGTTGGATCTACAGGTAATTGTCTGTTTACCTATTTCTTCTACTCCACGTATATATGTTACCTTGTAATGGATCAGTAATTTTTCTTACTTGATTACGGTGAAAGTCGTTGTACCTATCTGGGTCTCTAACAGTATGACTCACTTCATCAGTCTCTTCTTCTTTGTAACATACTGTATGAAATATATTCTTTAATATGTTTTTGAATAAATGTTTTGTCTACTCTGAGTGTCTGAATCTCTTACTTAAATACCGACGGTCTCCCCTTCCTATCCCCCTTTCCTATCAATCATACAAACTCTAGTTGTACATATGTGACGATATAAATTTTATCTATTGGTTGTCTACCACTAATGTCAGTACTTTAATTTTCTACGAATGAGGAACCTTCCTTTCAATACTAGTTGGATCTGTCGTATAAGTTTTCGTCTCTGTAATGAAACGGTTGATTCCAGGCAGATCAGTTCCGATACCAAAAAGGTCACCAGTACATACCTACACTTTCAACCTGACACTTCTTTCGACTCGCGGTTTGTTACGAAAACTTGACACCACAACCTCTTCTGAGAACTCTCAGGGAACCTGACGTTCCTCTAGGTTGGTCAGGTAAGATTTCCTCTAGTCAGGACCAATAAGAAACCTTCCTGACTACGATTTCAACTTTGAGGTTATGAAACTACCCCTCTCAACTGAGTAACCTTTCCTGAGACTACGACCCTTCCTAACTTCCGTCCTCTTCCCCGGCTGTCTCCCACTCTACCGACCTACCGTAGTGGTTGAGCTACCTGTACTCAAACCCACTTGAGGTCCTCAACCACTACCTGTCCCTCCGAACCGCATGACGTTAAGTACCCCAGGGTTTCTCAGCCTGTACTGACTCGCTGACTTGACTTAACTTGACTTGGTTGTCCCTGGATAACAGTTAGAGAGGGTAGTCCTTCGAAGGTATTCGGAGAATAGGAATAGTCAGTCTCCCCCCTCTCTTACTTTTGGTGTCAGTGTTTTTTGATTAGTTTGACTAGTGTACCTGGTGTCGGAACAGATCGAGTTACTTTGATAATCGGTACGGTACATCCCGGTGGGTTCTACCTGCTTAGTACCACCTATTAAGACTGTTTTACACCAGATGACCTCTTCCCTTACCGTTTGGTGAAGTAATAAGAACGGAACTCTTGGGGTACTTGTCATACTTTTCCGTTTTTATATCCTGTGACTTTCTACTTGAGGAGTCCACCCATCCACCGGTTATACGATGACCTCTAGTCACCTCTTTATTGAGGTCTTTCTTACTTCTCTGTCTCGGTTTCGTTTTTGTTGTGGGTCATCACCTACACTGACTACTACCTTCATTTCAGGTTACGACATTTCTTGTTATAACGTAACCTTGGACCTTACAATCCAGGTACTTAGTTTCATTTAATCTTCACCAGTTTGTCCTCTATCGTTCACAATTGTGGTTGTAAAATCCTTAGTTACCTGATTTTACCTGACCTTACCCACCTAAATTGAGTCTGCTAGTAATATAGATGATGACACCCGTTCTTAGGGAATCTTCTTTATCTCATCGAGAGTCTCAGTTGTTTTTTTTCAGGTTTTATGTCACGAACCCACGTTAGAGTTTTTCCTGTCTTACTAGAGAGAAACAAAGGTTCCGTTTGGTAAGTCATAGTGTCATTAGGTTCAGATAAAGGGTTGTTCATTACGACTTCTTCGATTTTAACTTGACAAGGTACTTCTGGATGGTCTGGAAGATCTTGATTATGGGGTTTTTCAACAGGAAAAGTAGATCCCCAGACCTTACGGTTTCATCCTTCAGTTCTCTATGGACCTCATTACCCGTTTAAACCGGAACCTCATGTTTTACTTTGTCCCGTTTCCGATTGTCTCAAAACTGTTCTCTTGCGTGACCGGTGTCGTTTGTGGAAGAAGGTTGTTGTGTTCTCTTCAGAGATACTTACCTGTAGTGGTCTACCAGTTGTGGTTTTAGTCTAAATAACATAAGAAACGTCGGTTTCTACCTCTTCGAGATATGTCAGTCGTTTTCGTTCTGACCCTCGACTGACACCGAGTCTCGTACTTGGGGAATAACGTTTTAAGTATCATTTAACTTCTTTCATCCCTTTGGTGATCTGGTAAGTCCATACTACATTTAGTTTAGGGAATATTAATATGTCACCTTCACTTTTTATCTAAATTCCCTAATCTAAACTATTGTCTGACGGACTTCTTGATACCCGTCTCCAAGTACTGTAACATGTCCTTCGTCACTAGTTCTGTAAGGGTTCTCTTTCTTTACGTTTTTCCGTTGTTCTAACAGACTCCTCCGGAATGTTTATCGACTCTTTTCTTCTCTGTGATTTCCGTTTCCTCTTTTTCTTTCTATATGGGTGAACTTACGTCTCAAAGTTTCTTATCGTTCCTCGTTATTCTTTCGGAAGGAGTCGCTAGTCACATTTCTTTATCTCCTTTTGTTGTGTTATCCTTTCTTATCTCTAAAAAAAAGTTCTTTTAATCTCCATGATTCCCTTGTAGTACGTTTCTACCCGTGTTATGTCCTGTCTTTACCATACCTGGATTGTCTTCGTCTCTATAATTCTTCTCCACCATTCTTATGTGTCTTCTTGACATGTTTTTTTATAAAAGTACTGGGTCTATTAGTGCTACCACACTAGTGAGTGGATCTCGGTCTGTAGAACCTTACACTTCAGTTCTCCCAGAATCCTTCGTAGTGATACTTGTTTCGATCGCCTCCACTACCTTAAGGTCAACTCGATAAAGTTTAGGATTTTCTACTACTACACTTTCACGATGTGAGTTATACGGTCGGTTAAACCTTTTGAGTCGTCACCGGTGTCCTGACCTTTTCCAGTCAAAAGTAAGGTTAGAGTTTCTTTTCGTTACGGTTTCTTACGAGTTTGATGGTGTGTTAACGTGAGTAGGGTGTACGATCATTTCATTACCAGTTTTAAGAGGTTCGGTCCCAGGTTTTTATGCACTTGGTACTTTAAGGACTACGAGTCCGACCAAAATCTTTTCCGTCTCCTTGGTCTCTAGTTTAACGGTCGTAGGGGACCTAGTACCTTTTTCGTTCCCTTAAGGTCTTTTTGTAGATAAAGACGAAATAACTGATACGGTTTCAGAAACTGACACACTTAGTGTACACCTTTTAGGAAGTTCTCTACCCTTATGGTATGGTGAACTGACCGGAGGACTCTTTAGACATTACGTCGAGTTCTTCGTTGTCAATATTGACCTGTACCTTGTTGTCTGACAGAGGTTTAACCCCTTCCTCATGTAGTTCCGACATATAACAGTGGGACGAATAAATTGAATAAATATACGTCTCATGTAGTATGTGTTACGGTCCGACCTACTTCGTGTCGGACCTTAGTTCTAACGGTCTTCTTTATAGTTATTGGAGTCTATACGTCTACTGTGGTGGGAATACCGTATTCACTTCTCCTCGATTTCTCGGGGAACTACTTTTACGTTCTCCTTTCACTTTTTCCACCGAATTTTGAGTTGTAGGTTTTTTACTTCTAGTACCGTAGACAGGGTAGAGAAGTACCTTTTACCTACCCCTTTCTTACCTTTGTCACTCTCTGAAATAAAAGAACCCGAGGTTTTAGTGACGTCTACCACTGACGTCGGTACTTTAATTTTCTGTGAATGAGGAGCCTTCCTTTCAATACTGGTTGGATCTCTCGTATAATTTTTCGTCTCTATAATGAAATGGTCTTTTCCAGGTAGATCAGTTTCGATACCAAAAAGGTCATCAGTACATACCTATACTCTCAACCTCATATTTCTTTCGACTCACGGTGTCTTAACTACGAAAACTTGACACTACAACCTCTTCTGAGAACTCACAGGGAACCTGACACTCCTCTAATTTGATCAGGTAAGATTTCCTTTGGTCAGGACTTATAAGTAACCTTCCTGACTACGTTTTCGATTTCGAGGTTATGAAACAGATCGACTACACTTCTTTTCTCAGTAAGCTTTTCTCAGACTACGACCCTTTCTGACTTCAGTCCTCCTCTTCCCCTGTTGTCTCTTACTCTACCAACCTACTGTAGTAGTTAGGATACCTGTACTCAAACTCGTTCGAGACCCTCAACCGCTATTTGTTCCTTCGGACCACACGACGTCAGGTACCCCAGCGTTTCTCAGCGTGTCCTGACTCACTGACTTGACTTGAGTTGTCTTCCTGGATGACATATCTTGTCCCTTCAGACAAGTGACAATAAACCGTCGGACCTGGTCTCCCTGTAAACCCTCTCTTACCTATACACATAGATATACTGACTCCGGGAAAAGACACATGGACTTTGATAGTGTAAAAATTAACCGATATGAGGTTGTATTTTATTTTTTTAAAAATTTTTTGCTCCAGGTACTAAGGCACCGTGAATCACGTAAACGTTGTAACACTTGGTGTGGAGAGACTCCAAAGTGTACAAAGCAGTGGGGTCTTGTTATAGAACAGAGGAAAGTAATGAGGGGTAAAGAGGAAAGGAGGTGGAGGACCGGTTGGTGAGTAGACGAAGAACAGATATACCTAAATGGATAATAAATATAAAGTATATTTCTTTATATACCTTTATACATAGGGAAGAATACCGACTCAGGTAAGATTTCCTCTAGTCAGGACCCACAAGAAACCTTCCTGACTACAATTTCGACTTTGAGGTTATGAAACCGGTGGAGTACGTTTCTCAACGGAGTAACCTTTTCTGAGACTACGACCCTCCCTAACCCCCGTCCTCCTCTTCCCCTGTTGTCTCCTACTCTACCGACCTACCGTAGTGACTGAGATACCTGTACTCAAACTCACTTGAGGTCCTTAACCACTACCTGTCCCTCCGGACCGTACGACATTAAGTACCCTAACGTTTCTCAGTCTGTATTGACTCGTTTACTTGACTTGACTTGACTCGATTTACAAAATAAAACACATATGGGTGTGTGTGTATTTTCAAAGACACACTTGTATCTTTAAACTATACAAAAATAAGGGGAACACACAATGTACTCACCTTAAAGTGACAGTGTACCATTCAAATTCGAATTGAAAATTTTGTTGATTCAGTTCGACAAAAAGAGACTTGGAGGTACCGACATATAGGAATGTCTTTGACATACTCGAGGATAAAGAGGTGTAGGAAAATTTGTGAACAATCAAAGTCTAAAAGAAAAATTTAAACTCGGTAAATCGTACACACTTCACTGTAGACAGTAACAAAAGTTAATCGTAAACGTGTCACTGGTCACTTCGACTCATACAAAAATACACGAACAAAAAGTAAACGTATAAAAGAAACCTCTACATAGATAAGTTCAGGTAACGGGTAAAAATTTTGACCTAGTAGACAGGACTACAACGGTTTAACACTCTCAAGAAAACTATAAGCTCTTCCTTTGGGGTAGACTATACATTGAACGTTTATAAAAGAAGTCAAAACATCAAACAGAAAAGAGACAGAACTCTTACAAGAAGTTACGTGTTTTCAAGAATAAAAATTACTTCAGGTTAAACAGAAAAAAGGAGAATAACGAACACTAAAACCACAGTTTAGACTTTTGGGTACTTGTCTAGAATCCAGTGTTTCTTAGTAGGAATACAAAAGGAGATTACTAAAATATCAAAATAGACACTATCTTTGGTGAAACTTAAGTAAATCCAAAGAGACTACTAACTTATACCAACAGTGACACGGAGTGGGTAACATTCTCGAAATTTTCGTAATCCAAAACATAATGGTAATCCTGGGTTGCAAGACTGAAACAGAAATGTTTGACTCGTTCATCTTCGGGTATTTAAATCTGACTCAAGAAGTTCCACTAGTTTTTTCTTTTTTTTTCAATAAAAGCGAAAAATTAAGTAGGGTGAGTTTTATTTTTCAAGAAGGTCCCACAGTGAGACACGTGTCTGTAGGTGGAGTTATAATCCATAGGAGACAAAAAGGTTTATAAGAGGGACACTCGTTTATTTTGAGAGGAATTCTAGGACACAAAGAAAAGTCCTATACCAGTGAAACCGGGACTTTTGTGTCTAGGGTTCCCTTCGAGGTGTCGGGTCTCTGACGGTGGGTGTGTCGGGTCCCTTGGGGTTACGGAGGAAGAATATTACTACGACCCGGGGTCAGAAAGGAGGTTTACCTTGAAGAGACCTACGAGTTCGTCCCACCTGTATTTCCTACTCCTTTCTACCCGGGTATATCGATTTGAAGACACCCCTCCCCAATCCTTTCTCTTTCTGATCTTCGCGTTGTGACGTTTAAAACGTCTTGGTGTATAAGTATCTTGATTTAACGATCAGTGAGGTTCCAGAAACTTTCCGGACGAGTCCACTTCAGGTTCGAAGTAGTCGAAGTGTCATTTAGGATGACCCCAATTTATATTGACGGTTGATTAAGAGATTTAGGTAAGGTGGATACGTCACATAGAAGAGCTTATGAAAACAAAAGTTAAAAAGTCAGCTTACCAGTTCCTCCAACATGGTCGAGTCGCACCACACTGGCGTTATAAGGTCCGAACTTAGAGTCGTGAAAGAAGAAGTACACGTGTCTGGCTCACTGAACGGAACTGGGTCCGACCCAGGACTCGGGCACGTCCGGAAGAGACACCCCAGAGATATGGAAAGCAGAGTCTCAGTCCTGACCAAGGAAAAAACCACGGACTAGTAGACGCACAATCAAAACAGACTGAGGTTGTTCTCCCTGACCGTCAGTAAGTCCGTTAACCAAATTTTAACACTACGGACACTGGTTCATTGGGGTGAAGACCCGTATGTGGAACTCTTTTGATATCGACTTATCCGGGTGTATGGGGTTACAAGTGACGTCGTGATAAACATTATCGGTTCTGTACCTTCGTTGGATCTACAGGTAACCGTCCACTCACCTATTTCTTCTACACCGTGCATATACGTTGCCTTATAATGAGTCGGTACTTTTCCTTACTTCAACTCAGAGAACATCTCTACACCTACCTGGATCTCAGACAGTATGTCTTACGTCATTCAGTCTTTATCCTTTTGTTACAGCACCCAATTACGTATATACACCTTAGATCTTTTTACCATCCCTACTTGGACAATTTCCTGTCCTTATCTCCATGTGTGTATCTCTTTCCCGAATACTTGTGTCCCCCTTTTCTTCCACCCTCTTTGACTTTCTTATCGTGTTTGTATGATGGTACACATTTTATTTATCGATCACCCTTCGACGACATATCGTGTCCCACGAGTCGTGAGACACTACTAGATCTCCCCACCCTACCCCTTTCCCCACCCTCCCTCTAGGTTCTCGTTCCCCTGTGTACCTACGTATACCGACTAAGTGAAGTAACATGTCGTCTTTGATTGTGTTGTAAGATTTCGTTGAGAACAACACACAAGTCATCGATTCAACACAGGTCGAGAAACGTTTGGGTACTTGGCCTCGTGTAGTCCGAAGGGACAGGAAGTGCTATAGGGTCTCGAACGAGTTTAAGTATAGGTAACTCAACTACTACAATAGATCGGTAGAGTAGGAGACGGTGGGAGAAGAGGAAAACGGAAGGTAGAAAGGTTCGTAGTCCCAGAAAAGGTCACTCAACCGAGAAGCATAGTCCACCGGTTTCCTAACCTCGAAATCGTCGGGTTCTTTTATTTTAGACAACCAACTTTGGTTGATATCGGGTTGACTTTCTTTTTTTTTTTTTTTGACACGGTGACGAGTGTTAAAAGTACCGTTCGAGGAATACTCAGTATCCACGCTTTAATTCTACATTCCCTCGAACCTCCCCTCCTTTATGACAGGTAAATGATCTTTGTGATTTGTCACGACCTGTGGTCTGTGACCCGATTCGCTCTTTTTACACCTCAGTCAGGAGAACTTTACCTTTCAGGTCATTTGTTTACTTCTAATTCAGTCATTAACTAAGTAGACAATCATTTAATCGTGGAAAAGTATCCCACCAGTCTCTCTGTCTTGATTCCGAACACCTTAGGGACCACATTAAGACCACTCGATTTACGAAAATCTGCAGTGAAATGGGTTCCAAAATCCGTGACAACAGGGATCGCATGTACTTCTTTGTTTGATACATCGAAAGGGACTCACCCCTTATTTTCCGTGACTCACAGACTCAGGGGTCTGTTTCTCCTTAATAGGTCTTACTTTCGAGCTCGAGATCTTCTTGGCGGGTCCGACGACCCGGAAACTAGGCCCCCGACACAGAGAGACTCTCGGTGTCAATCTTACGAGCTGTCAGCGGACTGTGCCGTCAGTGCCGGTAGTCTTTATTGGAGTAGTTCGAATTTTTACAACGAATGCCTCTCGACTTTCTGAATTCATTATTTTGTTACCCTAAAGATCAAGGACTGGTGTAGGGGTTCGATTATGGGACTACGACAGGGATTGACTCCGGAACTGTCACAGGGATTGGGAACTGGACTTGATAGAGAATGAATCAGAAAATTCTAAAGAGATTGTGTACAGGAACATGACAAATATTGATTCCGGGGTTCCGACCGGGACAATGACGGGACTGTGACCAGGATTTATTCCGGGATTGTGACTGAGATTGATCTGCGAGTACATAAGGGATTGTATCCAGGGCTAAAACAGTTATTGCTTCCAGGACTGTGAGAGGGATCGATTACAGGGACTGTCTCCCGGACTGGGAGAGTGATTGATTCCGGGGTAGGAGACAGGACCTGGTAAAGTCTCTCCACAACCCTACACTGGACCAAAAATGCCGACCGGACGACCTTTCTCGTTACCACGTAGTTTGTGTGTTCCCTAAGCGGTATCCGAGGTCCTAAGGGAATCTTTTGGATTTAAGGTAAATAAGATTGTTTTTTAATTCAACTTATGTTGTCGTAAAAATGGACTTCTTTAATTACAACGGAAGATTTTCGACTGTAGTTTATAGTTGAATGACTATAGTTGAATGATGCGGGATCCAAATTTGAGAAGTCCAAAACTCAAGATTGCTTAATTGTAATTTTAATACTCAGGATTTGGCGTCCTACCCCCGTACGGGTTCTAAACCTATTCCCCTACGTTTAGATTTGATCTCCAAGATCTTCTAACTCCGATAAACGACTTCACGTATTTCAGGTTAAAATCCCGATTGTAAGATTCTAAATTTTATACCTTCCAGGACCAACTTCTCCCTTTTCGTGTCTTTTATTGTATATTTGACTTAACAGACTTAAAGAGGACACCTACACGGAATATTTTACAAGGAGACGAAGTGTCTATAAATTAAATCAGTAAGGATGGTGTACCCGAAGGGACCACCGAGTCTATCATTTCGTAGACAGACGTCATGTCCTCTGGGCCCAAGCTAAGGACCCAGTCCTTCTAGGGGACCTCTTCTCTTACCGATGGGTGAGGTCATGAGAACGGACCTAGTAAGGTACCTGTCTCCTTGGAACACCCGAAACCAGGTAAAAAAAATTGATATTTCTACATCTTCCGTCTTTTTACCGGAGGAAGGGGGGTTTTTTTTAGGTAAAGGATTAGGTACCTAGAACATTTACACAATGGTATGTACCTTCTCAACCCACGGCGATACCCTTATTAGTCTCTACGTCTTAAAACCGAAACTTCTACTTTTCTACCTCGGTCCTCGGGGGTCTTTTGTCGTTCCGTTCTGTGACCTAGGAAAGGGGTTTCGGAGATCTTTTCTTTGGTAGGGTTAAGGGTAGTGCTAAAATCGGGTCCCCCTGATCTCGATATTCAAGTATTGAAACATAACAAATTCAGTGTCTGACAAGTTAGAAAATTTCGTCATTATCTTTTGCTTGTGGTATCACCCCAAAGAGGGAATACTCATTGATATTGGAGTACAGATGTACTCGAGGAATTGTTACATTTTATTTATAATACAGAAAAATTTACTTATTCAAGTACTTACAAAAAGTTAATCGTCGTAAACAATATACAGTATCGAAGTACAGAGTAAATTTAGATACTCTATTATCTGAATAATATTCTTCTCTAGGATAACCGAAACCCGTACTTCGGTCCTTTAAATTTTATTTGACTTCGTTTTCATCGTCCACCACTGTTACAAAGGTTATAAAACACAGAAAATCCTTTTCTATCTAAAATGGTCTTTAAGTGACAGGGACCCTTTGAACGTCGGACCTTTAGCATCACAACAGTGTACAAAGGGTACACCGATTCTATTAAAACGAAAGGAAAAGACAACCTAAACATTTTCTTAAGAATCCCTTGTGTGTGGTAGATGTGTATTACTAGTTATTTTATCCCATTCGTCAAACACAGTTCACCTTTTACGAGAATAGATAAAAAGGTCTTTAAGACTCGTCAGGACACCTTACACTAATGTATTCTTAGGTTGTATTTTATTGTAACTAAGAATACCGTGGCTGTCACAATGAATTAACGTATCCTTTTATACACCATCCACTATAAACTTTCTTCTATAACCTATATTTCAATAGACGTGCATGTCATGGTTAAGATTCTTTTTATGCATGTTTTTTACATAATAGTCCTTTTTTGACAGGTTTACAATTGTTACTGTCAAGAACTACTACCATGAACCACAATGAAAAGAAAAAGTAAAAAAAAAGAAAAATTAGAGTTTAAAAACGTTAAAAGATGGTAATTTATATTTTCTTGTTTAACATCCTTCCTTTTGATCATCGTAAAAAATATTTCGATTCCAGTCGAGTTGTAGTCTTTTAGATGAGTACGTTTCGATTCTTGACGTCCTCCTATTATTATATTATTAATATGAATGCATCGAGTAACATACGGTCCGTGATCGTATATAAGTCGTGAAATATAAATGTCGTTATGATGTTACGTACATGACGATTATATTAATAAATATATGTCATTTTGGTTCGGTGTCAAACATATTTATTGAATGTATACCAGAGTGTACTTTATTGACCAGTTTCAACCTTAAGTTAGGGTTTCTAGGTCTACGGGTACACCCTCTTTTGCGACAGATGTAAATTTTTATTTTGATCTTTTTATCCTTGGGAGGAAGATGACAAACACCCTTCCCTTTAACCATGTCAGTGATACCTCTTGTCACACTTCCAATGAATTTTTTTGATTTTTATTTCGATGGTATACTAGGTTATTGGGTTGAGGACTTGTGTATGGGTCTCTTTTAGTATTAAGGTATCTTACATACGTGGGGTTCAAAGTAACGTCGTGACAAATGTTGTCGGTCCTGTACCTTCGTTGGATTTACAGGTATGTGTCTCCTGGCCTTTCTTTTACACCGCGTATATGTGTCACTTCAGAGTGATATTTTTGCTTACGTTAACACGGTAAACGTCTTTACACCCACTCGGATCTCTGACAATATGTCTTACTTCTTCAGTCTTTGTCTTTTTCGTTTACAGTGTATACTTGCGTAAACACACCTTAGTTCTTTTTACTATGTCTACTTGGATAAACGTTTCGCCTTTATCTCTGTCTACATCTCTTGTTTGTACGTGTGGTTCCCGTCCTACGTCACCCTCTCACTCTACCTGTGTATGTGTGGTAACTGTGATACTTGTTCTCTGTCGATTACTGTTGCGTGACATGTTGTGTCCTTGATGGTCCACCGGACGACGACGACGATTCAGCGAAGTCAACACAGGCTGAGACACACTGGGGCATCTGCCGTCGGGTGGTCCGAGGGGGCAGGGACCCTAAGAGGTCCGTTCTTGTGACCTCACCCAACGGTAAAGGGAGAGGTCACGTACGTTCACTNACTGTTGCGTGACATGTTGTGTCCTTGATGGTCCACCGGACGACGACGACGATTCAGCGAAGTCAGCACAGGCTGAGACACACTGGGGCATCTGCCGTCGGGTGGTCCGAGGGGGTAGGGACCCTAAGAGGTCCGTTCTTGTGACCTCACCCAACGGTAAAGGGAGAGGTCACGTACGTTCACTTTTCACTTTCACTTCAGCGAGTCAGCACAGGTTGAGATACGCTAGGGTACCCGACGTCGGGTGGTCCGAGGAGGTAGGTGCCCTAAAAGGTCCGCTCTCATGACCTCAGCCCACGGGTAGCGGAAGAGGCCACCAGACACCACTGGATTTATTCTGCCCTTAGCTTTTCCCTTCCTTATATACACACACACGTCGACTAAGTGAAGAGACATGACACCTTTGACTTTATTGTAACATTTCGTTTGTGTAAAGTTTTTTTTTAAAAATTATTCGTTTTTATTTTGATCATAACGTTGTGTTTTTTCTTCTCACACAGGAAGTTTATCTTGTATAGTACTAGTTACTTCTTTATAAGTTTTCGTCTACGTTTTGTAACTGAGACTATTGTGACAGAGGGTTGCAGATAAGTTGTTGAATGATACTTATAGTCTTTCGTCGTTCTGTTTTAAAATTCGGATCGATTATGAAATGTCGTTCTCTTCTTCTAACATTCACTTGTTAAGACAGTGTAAAAAGTACTAGGTAATAGTGTAATCCAAAATCCATCGATAATACTTCTACAAGAAATAATCGACTATATTTAAAGGGAGACGAAAATTAAACGACTCTTAAGTATAGTACTTAGACACAACACAAAACTGTCCATGTAAAAGACGTAGATAACTATACTAATATACTAAAAGAAATTGGACGACTATACAGTCTAATATAATCAATTAAAAACTTACGATTTTATCGAAACGTATGGACCTTATTTAAGGTCAACCAGTATAATGTATTAAGAAAAATACCTCACGACCTAAGTAAAAGGGTAAGAAATTATTTTCCTTGTTTCTTAGAAACCTCTCCACTAACTAAGATCCTAACTCCGTCCGACTCGGACCTCGTTAAAAATCACGGTCTTTTTCGTCGAAAATTTCGTCCCAGTTTTACTATGGTGCTCGGATGGACTTTCTCTTGAGTGCCCCCGGTTTCGGTCTTTTTGAACCCTTTGTCTTGTTTATTGTCATTAAAATTAAACGTTAGTTTTCTAACTTTATAAATACTGGAACATAACAACAAGTCAGTGATTCAGTATAAACTGAGACGCTAGGGTACCTAACGTCGTGAGGTCCGAGGAGACAGGAGGTGACAGAAGACCTCGAACGAGTGTAAGTACGGGTAACTCAACTACTACGATAGATCAGTAGACTCAGAGACGACTTGGGAAAAGGAAAACAGAAGTTAGAAAAGGTCGTAGTCCCAGAAAAGGTTACACACCCGAGAAGTTTAGTCCACCGGTTTCATAACTTAAAAGTCGAAGTCGTAATGAGGAAGGTTACTAATAAATCCCAACTAAAGGGAATTCTAACTGACCAAACTAAAGGAACGTCAGGTTCCCTAGGAGTTCTCAGAAGAGGTCGTGGTGTTAAGTTTTCGTAGTCAAGAAACCGTGAGTAGTAAGAAATACCAGGTTGAGTATAGGTATGTTCCGATAACCTTTTTGATATTGAAACTGATTTACCTGGAAACGATCGTTTCACTAGAGAGACGAAAACTTATGTGACAGATCCAAACAGTATCGAGAGGAAGGTTTGTCGTTCGAAGAAAATTAAAGTGCCGTCGTCAGAAACAGGTGTGACTAAAACCTGGGGGTTCTTTTATTCTAGACAGTGACAAAGGTGGAAAAGGCGTAGATAAACGGTACTTTACTACCCTGACCTACGGTACTAGAATCGATAAACTTGACTACTCAAAAGTCGGTCGAAAAAGTGAGAGGAGAAAACGGGAGGAGTTCTCCGATAAATCAAGGAGAAGTGAAGAACGGTAATCTTACCATAGTAGACGTATAGACTCCAACAACTATAAAGGGGGACCTTTGAGCTAAGGTCAAACACTATATTGGACGTACATTCAATTTATTCGTTCCACTGTTATATGTCGGAACTACATGAGGAAAGGGTCAAACCTTGGTCAACCAACAAGGTGTAAGTCAAGACAACAAAGAACTTGACGTATGTCAAAAGAGTCCTTTGTCCATTCCACCGGATCATAAGGGTGGAAAATTTCTTAAAATGTGTCAAAAAACACTAGGTGTGTTGGTTTCATAAATCGTATCAGTCCTCTTCCGCTACCGTGGGGTGAGGTCATGAGAACGGACCTTTTAGGGTACCTGTCTCCTCGGACCACCCGACGTCAGGTACCCCAACGCTTCTCAGTCTGTGCTGATTCGCTGAAGTGAAAGTGAAAAGTGAAAGGACGTGACCTCTTCCCTTACCGTTGGGTGAGGTCACAAGAACGGACCTCTTAGGGTCCCTGTCACCTCGGACCACCCGACGGCAGATATCCCAGCGTGTCTCAGTCTGTACTGACTTCACTGTGTCGTCATCGTCGTCGTCGTCGTCGGCGTCACTTTGTCTTTATTTATAAAAGACCTTAAAGAAACGAAAGAGACATTAGGTTGTTTACAACCGTTAAACTAGAGACCAAGGGGACTCAAAAGATTTGGTTCGAACATGTAGACCTTCAAGAGTCAAGTACATGACGATTTCGGATTGAACTTCCTAAACCCCGTAATGGAACGATCGTACACTTTACTCGTGTTAACATAACATCAAGTTTGTAAGAAACGGTAACGGAAAGAAACCATAATCTTACATTTGACTGGAAAAGGTCAGGACACCGGTGACGACTTAGAAGGTTGAAACGACTGTATTGCTCACGTCGTGAAAGTGTCGTAGTAGAAAATCCTAACATTTATCGAGTCACCCTTAAGGTAGTAAAGATAATCGAAACAAGTCTCATTACGAAGGATTCCGGGTAAACTGAAGAGTAAGGTACCAACCGAGACCCACTTACTAGTGTAGTAGCACCAATAGGTCCAGTAATTTTGAAAGAACATATCCAGAGGGAACACAAGAACGACAGAGGAGAAGCAGAGAAGACGAAGACAATCCAGAATGGTAAAGACAGGAAACACTACGGGTAGAAAAGTACTATATATGGGAACTACAGGTTAAAAGAAATTCTGTAGGGATCAGAAAGGGTAAGACAATAAAAGGAGACGAAAAAAAAAAAAAACGTAACAAGTAAATTCTTTCTAAAGAATAGAGAGGAACGATAAGAGACGTTAAGACGTGAGTCAACCTGTATAGAAAGGGAAAGAGGGAACAAATAGTGAAGACAAGAAAAGGGTCCATAAACATTTTGGAGGAGTGCATTGGTGAAACGGAAGAACGTAAAGAAAAAAAACACCCTACTAAAACCAGTGAGGGAGGACATATTAACATACTTGGAGAAGTCCGTGAGACAGATGGTCTATATTAGGGAACTTAGATAAACAGTGAAGATGACGTTTCTCTAGTCTGGTCAGATTTTCTTTAGTTGGGACTCATAAGTAACCTTCCTGACTACGACTTCGAGGTTGTGAAACCGGCGGACTACTCTTCTCGACTGAGTAATCTTTTCTCGGTCTATGACCCTTTCTAACTTCCGTCTTCCTCTACACCTGTCGTCTCTTATTCTACCAACCTACTGTAGTGGCTGAGTTACCTGGACTCAAACTCGTTCAAGATCCTCTACTATTTCCTGTCCCTTCGAACCGTACGACGTCAGGTACCCCAGTGTTTTCTCAACCTGTACTTGATATATTAGTATTTCATAAACTGAATCCAGTATGGACTTACTGTATCACCAAAAGGGATGAAAAAAATTAAATTCGGATTAAAAACGTTATTTCCCGAGTACTAGAGTCGGTGTCAGTCACGGTTCAGAACAAAAGTGACTGACATATCTCTACGGAATAGAAACCGACGTTTCTTGTATTAGTTAGACTAAAGTTATAACTGGTAGAACACTACAGGAACATATCTCGGTAGAAAACCCGATAACTTCTTCCCACAAACGATATTAGTCACACAAAAAAACTGTTTTAAGATAATCAGAAACGGGACTAAGTAAAACATGACGTTTCGGTTTGAACGGACAAAAAGGTTCATAGAGAACTAAAGGATTAAAAGTAAGGGTAGAGAATACAACTTTTTCTGAAAAAAAAACCACAATCAAGATCTTCTACAACATCCAAAAGTACAGTTACAACATCTTGCTCAGTTTAAGTCGAAGAAACCGTAGTCACCAACCCCGTATCTGAACTTAATGACACTATGACTTACCGAACGGAACCTTTGCTTGTCTCTAGTAAGACAGCAAAAATCCTAACATGGGTTAATGGGGTACAGTCTGAGAACAACTGGTACTCTCGATAAGGTAAAGAAGATTCCCTAAGAGTGGGTATTACCAGTAGACTTAATTTAAACAGGTAAAGACAGGTAAAATCAAGTGACTAAGGATTCTCCTCCTCTAAGAACGGTAGAGGAACTGGTGTAGGTTAAATGGAACTAAGTGCCTGGATTGACAATCCCTGGTTTACTGCCCGAGATCCTGGACTCAGTACAAATGGTCTTTCTCTGTCCTGTACGCGAGTAGGACGGACCGGTTAGTACATTGTGGTCGATGAGGACATTGACTCTGTTTCTTGACGGACATATATTCGGCGGTATGAGGAAACAAACCCCGAGATCAGCCTAAGGTGACACGACCTACTCTGAACCCGGGATCTCGTGATTTATATTTGAGGGAAGAACGGAAACGTAATGACACCACCTGAACGAGAGCCAACCAAGCCTCTATGTCCGAGCCACGTATTGTGATTGTAAGGTGCAAGGATACACTATAACAAGTGATGTCGTAGAGTGAAATGAAAGTGGTGGTCTGTGTAGTTGAAGTCGGGTTAATGAAATAAGAAAGACCTCGATAATTATTAACGACAGGGGAGAAAGGGTCATCGTATGACCTGTGGAAGACTGGAGCCCCGCACCCCCGAGTAGAAGACCATAGTATAGAAAATCGGAAAAGTATGACAAGTACTCCAAAAACTTCGTTCTTATGACCTCACCCGATGGTAAAGAAAGAGGTCACCTAGTACAAAGTAGTCTTGAGAAGGGATACAGGGTAGTCAGAACCCACCAGGACATGTCGTACCGATTGTCGAAGTGACTCAATACGTTCGGGAAGCGGTACTGTTCCGACACTAGGTACTTCTCCAATACTGAAACATGACTACCTATTTAATGACTGAGACATTTATAAACTATTCCAGTGTGAAAAGAATCTCTTACTGGAATTCGTTAATTACACCTTCTTCCCTTCCCTTATCACTCCTTTTATCTTTTGTCAACAATCTCACTATCAACGACGACCGTTTTGGACGGACATTCACTTTTGAGTCATCTTTTTGAAAACATGTCTTTAATATAGGAATGTTTTGATGATACCACCGACATTGAATACCAGTGTTTAATAAACTTTGCAGAAAAAGATCTTCCACCTCGACTTAATGGGACGGGAAATCATATCCGACCTAAAATGTTTAGTGTAGATTGTTTTTCCTCTAGTCTTAATATTTTTATTGTATTCTACTTTGAATTACTTTACAAACTCGATTATAGTTACTATTTAGTACAACTGTAGTACACAGAAGACCAAAGTATGTTACTCTTTCTTTTTGTGAAACGGAGACACTATAAGAAAGGGTCAGGTATTGGATAGATTATTCCTCTTTTATAGTCTTTTTGGATCGACCCTTTTAGAATGTTTAAAGATTTGACCACTAAAAGTTTACACAGTATCCGTTCTGTTCGTTATCCCTTTTTTTTTGGGACTCTTTGACAGTATCTTACCACCTCTGATTCCTGTGTACTACTGATTTACGTCGTACTAAAGGATCTGACCCGTAATCCTTTCGACCACTTTAAGTGTACTTATTTAGTTCTTTAAGATAAAATCTATTGTCATTACGTGATGGATATACAGGTAGGTGTCTACTTACCTATTTCTTCCAAACCATATATATATGTTACTTTATAATAAGTAGGTAATTTTTCTTACTTTATTACGGTAAACGTCGTTGTACCCACCTGGACCTCTAATAGCTTGATTCACTTGAGTCTGTCTCTTTCTGTTCACAATACACTATCAGAATATCTCCTTGAATTTATTTAACACGTTTACTCGAGTAGATGTTTTGTCTTTGTCTGAGTGTTTGAATCTCTTAGTTACATACCAATGGTCCTTCTTTCCCACCCCATCCCTATCTGACTCTCAAACCCTGACTGTACAGGTGTGACGATATAAATTTTGTGTGGGCACCACCTAAGTACAGTTACATACCGTTTTGGTTATGTCATAACACTTCATTTTATTTCGTTTTTATTTTTAATTTTTTTTTTATTTTGTCTGTTAGTTGTTTCTGGATGACATATCGTGTCCCTTGAGACGAGTTATAAGACACTAATTGGTTTTACCCTTTTCTTAAACTTTTTATACAACAACGACACAACGGGTCAGTATAGACTGAGAAACGTTGGGGTACCCGACGTCGTGCTGTCCGGAGAGACAGGAGTGGTAGAGGGCTTCAAACGGGTTCAAGTACCGGTAACGGAGTCACTGCAACAGGTCGGTAGAGTAAGAGACTACTGAAGAAGAGAAAGACGGGAGTTAGAAAGGATCGTAGTCCCTGAAAAGGTTATTCAGTCGGTAAACGTAGTGTACTGGTTGTACATATACATACTGACTTAGTGAAACGGTATGTGGACTATGATTATGTTGTAACAATTAGTCGATATGAGATTATATTTTAAATGTAAATTTTCTTTCTATTTTTTCTCATCACACGACTACAATTGAAAAAATCAAAACTATTTAGATGGTACAGCTACATTCGATCTTAAACTCCCTCTAGTACAGTCTTCGAAGGCAAAGGAGTACTTCCTTGTTCTCAGAAATCGACTCTCCTACCCCGTCTACGGTCCCCCGGAACTTGTACCACCTCTTCGATTCCCACACGGGTGACCCTCCAGACGATACCCATGTAATCACCCGTTTCGATACACTCTTCACGACTGTGCTTCCATGTTCCTGGGGGACTTCCCTACTTTTATTGTTTAAAGACTTAAATTCTCCAAACCCCCTAAACCTAAGGTTTTAATAATATAGTCGTGTATTTAAAAGTCTCAGTTTATTTTCGTATTCTATAACTTGGTGTAATTATTACAAAATCATTTTATCGAAAAACCTTTTGAATTTTTTTATTACTATGGGTTATAAACGTTATCATACTCTTGGGTCCCTACATTACGTGGGAACGTACTCATATTTGACTATTTTTAAAGAGATCTTCGTCAGTTCTGTATAAAAGTTTCTGTAGGTTCGATTATTCTTTGTTTAGAAACGTCTTTCTTTATAGTGAAGGTCTTTGTGTACAGTTTCTTTATTTGTCTTCAACGTCTCTACACATGTATGTCTATATGTGACATCGATGAAATTTCAGAAATAAAAAAATTCGTCACAATCTAAATGTCTTTTTTTGCTCTTTTAACAGGTCTCTAAAAGGTATATGAGGTGTGACAGAGGGGACGAGAACAAGGGTACACTTTACGTAACATGTCAAAATTGTAACAATTGACCACACCCGGTAACAATAGTGCTAATTACGGGTGGGTACTTACAGGTAATAAGTAAATGTAGAAGTATCAAAAGTGGGCGACAGGGAAAGGACAACGACTTAGGGCACGTCCATGGCGCAATTTGACTCAACAGTACAGAGAAATTTGTAGAGAACCGACACCGCCAAAGACTGAAAGGAACAAAAGTAAAAAAATAAGGAAGAAAATTACTGGAATTGGTTAAAACTCCACATTTTAGTCAAACTAGTAAAAGAGTACGATTCTGACTTCAACACCCAATAACCCTTCTACTTGTGTCACGTCCCAGTCCCCAGTTGCTCACAGTTGTAAACAGTACTCAGTCCCCAGTTGTGCTAACGACTACAACCGAAAAAACAACCCGGAGACGTTGTACTTGGGGGGGTGGGCGAAAAGAAGGTACGGTACGTGAAACCTTTGTGTACCTAGACACTCTAAGTGTGACGTCCTTACCCTCACTATGGGGGAAGGAACTCCAACCTCAAGGATGTGTTTATTAAGTCTTAAGAAGACGTACTTTTCAAACAGAGATATAGAAATAGATAATTAAATAAGATAGTGAATAAATATAGTCATACAGAGTACCTACAAATACAATATGAATAACTCAATATTAAGTTTTGATGATATACATAAAACTAACAAAGTCAAAATTTATAACCCTCGTAACACTCAGTCGAAGACGTAAAAAAGAGACTTTATAGGAGTTACTGACACACACCCGTACACTCACACCCATACACACTCAAGCACCACACAGAAACAAACACCTGTACGTAAAAACACTTGTACACACAAACTCACAAAGAAATAAAAGATCGTGAAGTTCTACGAAGTCCGAATAGAAGATATAAAAAAAAAGGTGTTTAGTGGTGAAGACGTTCCTCGGGAGTACATAAAATAACCTTTTATAATTCACGGACGATTTAACGAAGTCAGTACAGGTTGAGAAACACTGGGTACCTGAGATCAGGTGGTCCGAGAAGACAGGTGTCCCAAGAAATCCGTTGTTATGACCTCACTCAACGGTACGGGAACAGGTCCCCTAGAAGGACTGGTTTGACCGAGCAGAAACAGAGGATTTAACCGTCTACCCAAGAAATAATGATCATAGTAGACCCTTCGGGGACCTCTTATCATGGTCTGTGGTTTTAGGCCTACGACCCACACAAATAACAATGACCCAACAAAAAAAAAAAAAAAAAAGTGAGAGAGTTGACTGTCTCGTTTTTTATACGAAGGTGATCGAGACATGTGTATGTATATATTTGTGAATGTATACACGTAAAAGTCAGTAAGTCAGCACAGACTGAGAGACACCGGGTTGTCTGGCATCGGGTGGTCCGAGAAGAGAGGTACCTTAAAAGGTTCGTTTTTAGGACCTCACCCAACGGTTCGGGAGGAGGTCCCCTAGAAGGTTTGGGACCCTAGTTTGGGGTCAGAGAACACAGAGGACGTAACCGTCCACCTAAGAAATGATATGATGGACCCTTCGGGACGGAGAAGATTGTGAGGAATAACGTCTATGATTTAACGACGGCAACCACGGTTTGAGTGGGAGGTAAGGGAACGAAACGCTCAAACCCCGACACTACAAAGGTCGTGTATTTCCCTGGTCTTCGACGTCCTCGTCACCGGTCGAGGGAGGACGACAGGGGGACACCAGAGGAAACGTGGGGATGTCGTTACGTACAACAGAGGTCGTCGACGTCGAGGACACCCTCCAGTTCCAGCGTCCGAATGTCCGTGGAGTAAACCCAAATCTCGTCCTCTTGGACGACTGAGTAGAGTCTCCTGTCTCAGAGGTGTAGGGGAGGAGGTAGCGGTATGGAAGGACGACTAGGACGAGGGACTAATTGACTCTCCAGTACGAGATGTACAGGTCGTCAATTGTAAAAATATTGATTTGCAAATCATAACTTAAGTGAAAACTGGCTATCTCGTTATTTAACTATGTGTATAAACTAATTTGTAAATATACTAACTTTCTTCTTACAGACATTGTCTTTATTTTCTACCCACCTTATCGAACATACATTATTACAGTTCTGAGATTCTTTATTTCCAGTATTTCTATGTACAACGGATACATAAAATATGATGACGACGATTAATGATTATTACCGATAATAATAATGATAATTATTACCATAAATTTTTACGTAATTTCTTATCTTCTTCCCAAATTTGGATTTTCGGAATGTTAAATACATCGTTTTAAAAGATTAATGGTAACTACTACCAAATTATTGTGTATAACATTGTTTAGTAAGTCTAGACATTCAACTTTATAGACAGAATCTTTCCGTTAAACCGTGTCTAAAGTTCTCGACTTTTCCACGGTTTAGACCATTTCAGTGAGAAGGTTAAATGCTACTCATAAAACTATTTTCTTTGGGAGATTCTTATTTTTATTAATAAAGTAAATCATAACACACAATTACTTTTTAACCTTTCTTTTGTTTAGAGGTTTTATCTTATGATGAATTAATATGTTTCACTTGACATCAAATAACCTAACTATTTTATACTACATCGGTAATTACTAAAATGTTTGATAGATAAGTGTACTCCCCAAAGGGAGTACCAAGTCACCATTTGTTCGGTAGACGGTTATGTTCTCTACACCCAAACTAGGGACCTATCCCTTCTAGGGGACCTCATCCTTTACCGTTGGGTAAGGTCATAAGAATGGACCCTCTAGGGTACCTGTCTCCTCTGACCGTC
This sequence comes from Capra ibex, assembly GCA_006410555.1. Taxonomy (NCBI): domain Eukaryota; kingdom Metazoa; phylum Chordata; class Mammalia; order Artiodactyla; family Bovidae; genus Capra; species Capra ibex. The sequence continues at coordinate 85,545,351 of SJYO01052474.1, read as the reverse complement.
CGACATCGGGTACCTCAGTGTTTTCACAGTTTTTGTTGAGTCATTGATTTTTTGTAATTTTACTCTTTTATTAAATTAATCATAATTCATTAGTTTACCAAAAAGGTCACCAGTACATACCTACACTCTCAACCTGACACTTCTTTCGACTCGCGACTTCTTAACTACGAAAACTTGACACCTCTTCTGAGAACTCTCAGGGAACCTGACGTTCCTCTAGGTTGGTCAGGTAAGACTTCTAGTCGGGACCCTAAAGAAACCTTCCTTAATACGATTTCGACTTTGAGGTCATGAAACCGGTGAAGTACGCTTCTCAACTGAGTAACCTTTTCTGAGACTACGACCCTCCCTAAGCCCCGTCCTCTTTTTCCCCTACTGTCTCCTACTCTACCGACCTACCGTAGTGGTTGAGTTACCTGCACTTAGACTCACTTGAGACCCTCTACCACTACCTGTCCCTCCGGACCACACGACGCTGAGTACCCCAGCGTTTCTCAGCCTGTGCTGACTCGTTGACTTGACTTGACTTGGTTTACTCTCATGTTTCGTCCTTATACCACATTTATACAATGTTAAATATATACTTATGTCTTTTTCTCTATCCTTACATTTTTGTTTTTGCCTCTTTATTTTCCTAGTACTTTACTAAAAATTCTTGATTTTAATATAACAAAATAAATGATGTACGGCAAGTCAAGTCAGTGAGTCAGTACAGGTTGAGAACCGGTGGGGTTCCTGACGTCGTGTGGTCCGTAGAAACAGGTAGTGGTTGAGGGCCTCAAGTGAGTTTGAGTACAGGTAACTCAGCCACTACGGTAGGTTGGAAAAGTGGGAGACGACAGGGGAAAAGGAGGGTGGAATTTATAAAGGGACGTAGTCGCAGAAACGTTTACTCAGTCGAGAAGCGTAGTCTACCGGTTTCATAACCTCAAAGTCGATGTCGTAGTCAGGAAGGTTACTTGTGGGTCCTGACTAAAGGAAATCATACCTGACCAAACTATAGGAACGTCAGGTTCCCTGAGAGTTCTCAGAAGAGGTTGTGGTGGCAAGTTTTCGTAGTTAATAAGTCACGAGTCGAAAGAAATGTCAGGTTAAGAGTGTAGGTATGTATTGATGATCTTTTTGGTATCGGAACTGATCTGCCTGGAAACAACCGTTTCATTACAGAGACGAAAAATTATACGATAGATCCAACCAGTATTGAGAGGAAGGTTCCTCATTGGTAGAAAATTAAAGTACCGACGTCAGTGGTGGACCTCACTAAAACTACATCATTTATTTATAAAAATTATAAAACAATCTTAAAATTTCAAAATAAAACTTCACTGAAATGTTTACGATTAAAATAAAAAAAGTTTACGATTAAAATTACTCATTATATTAAACTGAAATTTTCTAACTCTTTTCGTAACTCAATCAGAGTTATAATATGTTTCGTTAGCGGTTTCTCTCCTTAAAACAAACAACCTATACATCGGTTTTCACCCTAGGTTGACGAGCGGAGGAGAGTTTTCAGTTATTTCTCTACTCCTACCACCTTCACTTTGAAAACAAAATAAAGACTCCGACCTTTGGTACCCACTTCTCCACCCCGTTACACCTCCCCGCTTGAGGACAGGTTTCCGACTGAAGGGTGTTGAGGATGTGAGGGACGGTCGTTAGTTATCCGTTCTCCGTCGTCGAAAATCTCCGTCCCCCTGCTCCGATACATATTTTTGTCGTCTTAGTCGAGACTGTCAGTAGAACTTTAACCAGTATGTCACCAGACTAGTCACAGTAGAACTAACGAAATCCATGTCAATTAGAAGTCAAGGTCTCAACCAAACAAGGGAAGGAAACTTCAGTCAAGAGTCTTAGCCGTCGAATAGAGTACCGATGTCGGACCGGTAGTACATTGAAGAAGAAGTGGTCCATTGAAGAAGATGGACCACCCCTAAAGTCATAGATGTTCTGTCGAGTGTCCTATACCGAGTCTTATGATGAATGTCGACACATTTCCAGGAACTGAAACAATAAATAATTTGATAATAACAAAACAGACCAAACTAACGAACGAAAACGAAGACGAAAAAGAGTGAAGAAGATAATTAGAATAAGAAACCGATTTTAAAAAGGTGTTTGTTTTCCGTCCACCTTTTTACTACACCTCTCCTGGGATCCCGGGACGAGGTAAAGTGTTGTTCCTTTCCTTTACAAAGGTCTCCTAGTCCTTTATCTACCACCGAAAGTTCTGTGTATCGATGACTCTTTAAGTCGGGACTAATAAGTAGTTTAACCATTTTAAACTTGTCACGGTTACGTCGAAGTTTTTATAATCAAGTAACAGTTAAAATGTATTAAAGAACACGGAGTAAACAAAGTCACAGATTTCTACTTAAAATTTTATTATTAAAAAATAAAAATAAAAATAAAAAAAATCTAAAAAAAATTAAAAATAAAAATGAAATAAAATGAAATGTTATGACATAACCAAAACGGTATGTAACTGTACTCAGGTGGTGCCCACATGTACGCAAGGGTTTGTACTTGGGGAGGAGGGTGGAGGGAGGGGTATTGTAGAGAGACCCAGTAGGGATACGTGGTCGGGGTTCGTACGACATAGGACGTAGCCTGTATCTGACCGCTAAGTAAAGCATGTACTATCATATGTACAAAGTTACGGTAAGAGGGTTTAGTAGGGTGGGAGGGGGAGAGGGAGACTCAGGTTTTCAGGCGAGATGTGTAGACACAGAGAAAACGACAGAACGTATGTCCCAGTAGTTTCGGTAGAAAGATTTAAGGTATATATACACAATCATATGACATAACCACAAAAAGAATTATTAAAAAATTTTACACGACTTGATTTTCTGGATTGAGTAGTTTATTACGTGAGACGGAAAAGGACCACTCACCCTTTCGTTCCCGACTTATAATGTTTCTTTACACCGTATTTGTGTATTTTCTGGGTGTCTTTAAGACGAAAGACCTAGGATAAATGTGGGACTGAGGAGGCATGAAACCTTTATCAGACTGAACACGGACATTTATAGAAATTCGACATTTTACTTATTTAGGGATTACATCAAGGGTTTACTGTCAAAAAAAGACTTAACACAGATGAGGATCCCATCAATCGTACGACAATTGATTCACCGTGCTAAGTGATCTCTGTAAATTATAATTTCTAATTTACTACTGTAACAAATAGATCGTAAAATCGAATCCTACACTTCATTCCTTCCTATCTTTTGTCTAACATTTGTATACTTTTTACTTTTGTGTAAAAACTATATTACAATATGTACACTCATCTCTGACGAGGTCATTTTACGTCGTCCAACACAGAGTCTCGTCGTCCTCTCGTACCGTCAACGGGGTCTGAGACGATGACGAGATTCTGAACACCGAAGAGGCACCCGACCTAACGGGAAGGACGGAATCACTAACGTCTGAACCGGTGGACGCAACGAGATGGGGGACTCTCGTGTCGAGTGGACTCGGGGACCCGCGTCTCGGAGACTCTTCGTGACCTGTCACGACGGTGTAGGAAATAGAGGAGAAGAGACTCTGTTCTTTCAAGAGTCCACTCTCGACGAACAAGTTCTTCTCAGGGTCTCCTCGTCACTGCACCCTTCTCGTCGTCGACGGGTGTCGAAGTATAAGTTGTAGTTTCATTCCTGGTCTCTTGTTCTCTGTTAGGATGTGAGCGTCTGATACATTCGTTTAACGTTGTACAAGTTTGTAATTAAAATTCTTCTTGTGTACTTTTATATGAATCTCTCATAATACGTCGTTCGTACTTTGTTTAGTTTGTTAGGATTTGAGGAGACGAGATTTTACTGTTTTAATTTATGTAGAACCTTTCTTTAGATGTTTCTGTCCTTGACACCGTACACCGTGTAAAAGGAAAAAAAAAAAAATTTATTTAAGAGAAAAATTTACTTAAGTCTTTTCGATACCGTTTTTTATATCGTATTAAACTATGAAAGACCACTATTAACTAAGATCAATAAATGTGTGTGTGTCAAGTAAAGTATACAAACTTTCAAATCAATTCTTATGTGAAGACGCCAGAAGACATGGATAAAACAGTGTTTCCCGTGAACCCGTCTCTCTCATGACGTTAGGTAGGTCTCCACCATCTTTCCGTCGTCACTCGTTTTACCTGGTAATCTTGACGACTATATTTAGTTTTGCTGCGTAGTAGAACCGAAGGGTGGGTCTATGAAATCTTTTTACTTCGACGGGACTCACAATCGCGTTCTCCTCGTTCATGGGTGCACCAGGAAGGGTCCGGTTCTTTCGTCGACCACTTTTTCGGAAGTCAGAGGGGAAAGGCAAAGTTGTGGAGGTGAGCCACCTAGGGTGCTCTTACAAAAGTCTTTGAGAAACAGAGCCTTAGTATTATAAAATAAATACACTTTCCCGGGGATAATATTGGTAAACTTTATTTCGGTCTCAATTAGTTTCCCTAAATAGATTCCCTAAACGTAAAGATTTGTGATACATACGTAAAAGTACGTGAACTTACTCTTTTATCAGCACGTGATGAAAGACTGAAGCTGTGTCACGTGCTACGTGTCACTGACGGAAATTTCCTTGTGGACCGTGCGTTTCGCTCGACGATTTGATTTGCCGTTGTATACATACGAGATACTGTAGTTAAACGAACTTTTGTCGAAACATAAATTATAAGTCGTTTCTTGGTTTATACACATATAATGAGTGAGGTATAAGGGAATACTCCGACGTGTCTTAGTTGAGGAGTACAGAGGTTAAGAGCTTTCGTGACAAAGACGTGTTGATCAATCGAACAGTACATCGATCCTCTAAGGTTATTGATGGGTACGACTACGCATTATAACCTCCGAGTCCTTGTCTGAGATCTTTTCGGTCGAAGATCTTTACGATACACGACGGTTCTGGGATGGTGACAACGGTAAAAATAAAATGGAAGTAGACCTACAGAAGGTGAAAACCGATCTAAGGTTATAACAGATTTGTAAAAAAAAATTAACGGAGTTCAGTTTCATTTCTTTTTTTACTATGGACTTAGAAAAAGAACAAGAATTTTTTTATTTGTCACGGGAGATGTTCCAAAGACCTGAGTTGCTGGTCTGTATCGTAGGACTCGAATTAGGCCTGGTCTAGGTTTGGAGAGAGTTCACACTAGAGACATTGTACGACCCTGAACAGAGGACTTAGTAGTCTACGTTATCCATGGACAGAGGAAGGACCGAAGGACAAGTCACACTGACGATGTCTCTTTTTAGTTTGAAAGGACGAGGGTGAGGGTCCTTTTGGTCACATACTGGACACAAAGAAGAGTTTAAATAATACCAAGAGTCCCGAGTTCGTTATAAAAGGGAAGAATCAATCGTTTCGGAAGAAAGTCTCTAGAATAAACAACCGTAGAAAGTTCCCCTTACGAATGGTTATTTTAAATTAATTAATTGTCTCCTCAAGGGACCTTGTCCTCTACAGTTGGTTCCTCTATCCCCTATATGGGGATAGAGACGGGGGGTCTCGAAGGAGGGAGTGGGAACTACGGACTGGGGTACCCACCCCCACACCCGTCCGATGTCTCCAGGGGACGGAGGTGGGTTGAAGGTTCTCACGGACCCCAGTCCTTTGAACCGAGAAGTGTCGACTCTTGACCCAGAGGTTGCACCTCGGGATTAAGGGGAAGAGTGTGGGAATTACTCTCGTGTCCACCTTTCGGGACGGTCCAACCGGCACCCGTTGTGGTGGGAACAAAAGGAGGGTGTGAACCGACCCGAGAGTCCCTCTCGTCGTGGAGGGTGAGATCCTCCCTGTGTCACACCGGTGACCTGTGGGCGGGGGCAGGTGTGGGCGTTAGGAGTCCGCTCCCCGACCTAATGTTCGTTCTAATTCTCCTGGACTCAAGGGACCTAGAGTAAGGGGGTGCAGTGTTTGTGTCCCTGTGGACACTAAAGGTTTAATGTTAAGACTGGAGAGGAGATTATTTAGTGGTATTTAAACTAGACAAGGGACACCAGAGGTCGAGTTTGTAAAGACTCTCAATAAAGTGTCGACTACGACGAGGTCACTACAAGGACTCAAGTGTCGTCCACTACAGGGACAATCCTCAGGAACAGACGTACACATGATTGAGTGAAGTCAGTACAAGTCGAGAAACGTCGGCGCACCTGACATCGGACGGTCTGAGGAGGGAGGAACCCTAAGAGGTCCGTTCTTATGATCTCATCCGTCGGTACGGGAGGAGTTGGATACAGAGAATGTAGAGAAACCGTCCACCCAATAAATGGTGATCGTGGTGGACCCTTCGGCGTTCAGGAACGGATCTGTTTACTTTTTTTACCTCTACTTTATAAACCATTGAAAATGTCGTTAAAGTACGACTTGTATGGACATTCATTGGTCCCGAAATCATACGAAACAGCAAGAATTTTAACACAAAGATCGTAAAATAAAAATAAGACAACAAAATTTTCACGACGAGGTAGTTTTCAATTCCTCAGTTTGTTACCCTTACCCAGGAAAGGGTGTCTACCGTACCCTCGTAACTCTCCGTCACCGGTGACACTCCAGTCGAGGGTGGGTGGACTAGAGGTGTCCCTGGGACCCCAGGGTGGGTCCGGTCCTTCGGCTAGAGGGTCGTCAGGAGGATCGTCAGGACGAGGTACCTTGGGCGTCGTAGTCGGACTACTTATGGTATCGGTCGTTGGTACTGGTGTGGGAGTGGAAGTGGTTTTGTTCGCAAAGGGTCGAGTGTAGCGACCTTGTAGGTACTGAAAATATAGAAGCTATAACCACCTATACATAAGCACGTACGAGTCGACGACTCACCACAGGCTGAGGAACACTGGGGTACCTGACATCGGGTGGTCCGAGGAGACAGGCACCCTAAGAGGTCCGTTCTTGTGACCGCACCCACCGGTAAAGGAGGAGGTCCCCTAGAAGTACTGGGTCCCTAACTTGGGACGGAGGATGTAGAGGACGTAACCATCCGTCTAAGAAATGTCGTCTCAGTGGACCCTTCGACCATAATTGTATATATAAAACCCTATAGTAGAGTTTTTATGAGACACTGTATCTACAATGAAAAGTCGACTCAAGTCAGTGAGTCAGCACAGACTGAGAAACGTTGGGGTACTTAGTGTCGTGCGGTCCGGAGGGACAGGTAGTGGTTGAGGGCCTCAAGTGAGTCTGAGTGTAGGTAGCTCAGCCACTACGGTAGGTCGGTAGAGTAGGAACCAGTAGGGGAAGAGGAGGACGGGGGTTAGGGAGGGTCGTAGTCTCAGAAAAGGTTACTCAGTTGAGAAGCGTACTCCACCGGTTTCATGACCTCAAA